>JAJGRW010000189.1:87351-201133 GCA_025461045.1 Carex parvula
TATCCATACAGTTTTTAATAACACACGTCACCTTGCTATTATTATTTATAATTTAATTGACATAACGACTTCAATTATTATTTTTACCTGCTCTAAACAAGAATTTCCTTTAATTTCGATTTCTATTTCATTTTTTATGCTTCTAGCGAGAATCAAACCTGCACCTCTTCATAAATAGATTAGACTGGAGTTCAATTTTATTTTACTTTTTCAAAAATATTTTTTTAATAAATGTGATTGGTATGATTTATTAATTATTATCCCCACACATAATATTGCTAATAATTATAATTAATCCACCGAGGAAATTGTATCAATTTATTAATTAATAATGATTTCAGGACATGTCATTAATCTAATTAATGATTGTTTTACACTGATATGCGCGAACTTAATTTTTCAGGGTTTTGATTAAAATTATTTCTAAAGGCAGTAGAATTAGATAACAAGACTTTTGGAGGGTCATTGTAAAAATTCGCAATTATAAGGGGTCAAATTCATTTGACGCTCTCGTACACTTTTTAATTATTTCCTGTTTTGCTTTGGTGGGCAGTACTGAATCAGTACCACACCACACACACAAACACACAACACACACCAGGGGGGTAAAGGAGAGAGAGAGAGAGAGAGAAGAAAACAGAGTTGGGTGTTAACTTGTGATTTGAGGAGGACGACAGAGAGAGAGAGAGAGAGCGGAGAGAGTGAGAGAAGGTTGTAGTGAAGAGTGAAGAGTGAAGAGAGAATAAACCAAACTTAGCAGCTTGAGGGAAAAGACTCGAGCTTTTCCCATTTTTTTCGACCGTTCCTTACCTCTCCTTCCAGCTGCAACCGCAAAGGAGACTCGCAAATCTCGTGCTGTGGTGTCTATTTGTGCCCTGTAGATTGGTTTTGTGTTTGTGCGTCTGAATCGGGTAAGAAAAATCACACTTGTTTTAGCTTTCGTTCTTTTAATTTGTCCTGAGAAAATATTTTTACTGTCCTTTTTTTCGATATAGGTTTTCTTGTTGTGAGAAATGGGGTTCAGGTGTTGTTTCTCGAGAAATTGGTGCTGCAATCTGTACTTTAGAAACAATTGGGTTTTAAATAGCTTTCTTAAGAGGTTATTTTTCTAATAAAATTGTAAATCTACCAGGTTTTTTTAGTAATTTTCTATTTATATATACCATCTTTGTTTCTAATCTCTTCTAGGTTCGATTTCTGCTTATAGATATACTTTGGATTGTGTTTTTTCTTGTATTGGGAAAGGTTTCAGGATAAGCTTTGAACCTAGGGTTAACCTGAGTTGTACAAAGCTTACTAATGGGTCCCACTACATTCTAATCCTAGTATAAAGTTGGCAACTGTTCTTGTAGTACTCTACATAGAAAAATTTAGGTACTTGTAATTCCAGGTGTAGCAAAAATCCAATCTTTCAGCTTCTTTAATTTTTTGGCCTAGCGTAGGAGTATTGGAGAATCATTAGCTGATAAAGAAATAAGGAGTTTTGATAAAGTGATTGTACTATTAGAAAGCATTGTTTGTTCGATGTAGTTCACAACCACCAAGGCACCAATATTAAGAGACATAACACTCTGTTTGGTTGATTAAGAAAGTATTTCTTATATATTTGTCATCAACCATAGGTTGCATTTTAAGCAACAAAATCCAAGTACCTAATCTTCTGTACTATTTCTATTTCCAAATGGTTATAATATGCTCTTTTGTTGGGCATAGCCAATTATGGTTACATAGAAAATAGTATTTTCATATATTTGCAATAGAGAAAAGAGTACCTTTCCGCAAGAAAGTTTGCGGCATTGATATATTAAGCTTGACCAGATTCTTTGGGTTTTTATGTTTGTTGCTGTCTAAAGATATTGTTCTATAAGTGAGCTAATGTTTTTTTCTTCTCCTTGGTCAGAATTGCTACTTATTAGGTAGTTGGACAACTGTCAAGCTCTATCGAGGCACGCAGAGGGCTACAGCAAAAAAAAATTAACGAGACGGGATATGAATGAGTGGGTGGTAAGGACATGCTCGAGCCGCGCCAAGCTGATGTACCAACTTTCATACTAGTTCTAGTGGTGCTTCCAATAGTCACATATATCCTTCTTGGGAAATGGAATGCGGCTGTCAGAAAGCGCGCCCGTGTCTCCGACCTCGCACATCTTGCCTTTGAGGCATCCTCTCGGGCCGGAGTGGAGGCCCACATGGCATGCCCTGATGTTCTAATGCCAACTGTACCGGTGATACCGGCAGTAGTGACGTTACCAGCAGTACCTGTGGTACCATCTTTGAGGGGCAATGGATATTATTATGAGTGTGCGACCTGTCTAGCTCCTGCTACTACTCGGTGCTCTCGGTGCAAGTCTGTTCGATATTGGTAAGGCCATTTTTTTTCCGTTAAAGAGGGTAATTTTATCATCTGTTGAACTGCCTTACCTGCAGATCTCCTTGTCCAAGACAGGCTACTTTTTATAATGCTTATAAAGGTGTTACCTATTTGTTGAATATATGATTAAGACTTCATTTTGCTCTTGTTGTTCTTTTGTAATACAGTATATTAATAAATTACCATGCATTGGGCTCAACCGCTCAAGCACCAGTTGACCTGCTGTTGGGATCGGGGGGGCAAAAAGAGAATAATTTAGAAGAACATTATGGTACCATTTAGTATGCACCTGGACAGTACCTATTACCATGCCTATATTGTCTCTTACTTCAGCCTGGTATCTGTACATGCCAGTTGCTTGCATGCAACCTATGCACAGCTTAGTTGAACTTCTTGAATGTGCAGTTCTGGCAAGTGCCAGATAATGCACTGGAGGCAGGGTCACAAGGACAGATGTCAGCCTTGGAATACATCTGCTGCTACTTCTGGAGTTACACCTCAGCAGATGCCTTATTTGGTCAACTTGAACTCGCCACTTCATGGAAGTGAAAGCGAACAAAGTATGTTATCGGATGGTACTTATGATGATCAGTCTGGCACTCAAACTGATAGTAAGTTTATCAATTATCCGGAAAAAAAGGAGTACTAGTAAGTTGAAACAAGCCAAATTCAGAACTGAAGAGTGGATGGAGGCAGACCCATTGTTTTCTGAGGTTTTGCCAGAGGTTTGTTTATGTTTTTACTCTCTTTATTCTAAGATTGTCCCAAGTGGGCTTGTACTTGCACGGACTGTTTTGTCCCCATTACTCGATGATGTCATTGTTTGTTGTGGAGTCATTGTGAAAGTTAGAGCTTGTTTGCTTAGCCCTAAGAAAATGAACTTAATAAAACCACTGCAAGTCACGAATTAACCATAGGCCCAAGAAAATGAGAGATGAGTGTGGAGAGAGAACATGACACTGTACAATTATATCCTGATATGCACCGGTGCAATACTGTTACTGACGTAGCAAACGAGGCTCTGTTTTCAATTTTATAATTTCCCACCTTAACTTTCTATTAGGCACCAGCTAGTACTGTTTCAACATCAGAAGAGGTTCAGAAAAATCTGGATGAGACGTCAATTTCCAAAAATACCCTCAAATACCATAGTAAAAGCACCAAGGAATCAAGAAAGAGAAATAAGCCGACAGAATCCTCTGCAAAACCAGTCTCTTCAAATTCAGATTGTAATACAAGTATTGATTTCGAGGCCAGTGTGCATCTAGATAGAGGCATAGTTGAGCAAGGTGCGGGACACTTATCTGAAAAACGCTCATCAAGAGGAAACGCAGGGTACAAGAAACCCCCCTATACTCTGGGTCAATCAATTTGTGTGGTGCAAAAGTCCCAAGATAGTAGAATTGTGATAGAGCATTTTGTGGAAGGGGATGAAAGGAATTTGTGCAAGAAAAACGAATCTAGTAAGTTTGTCTTTGATTCTGTTTCTTCGGAAATTGAAATTTAATTGCAAAGTCGCAAGTGTAGAGTAAATGTAATGCAAAAAACTTGGCATTTATACAAAACAATTGATAAGGCTGAAGAATATGTAATTAGTTTTATATGGAGTCTGCAACTAATAGTTGCGGCAGGAATAATTGAGGGATTCAGGATTTAAATTATAAATACCTTTTGAATATGGTTTACATGTGACCTTAGTTTGTATATAATAAACTTAGACGAAATAAGAAACTAGGTAGTTCTATATGACGAAGTAGGTTAGTTTCTTAAATTGAATACGACCCAATTGATAGATCGGTGAAATTGCAATTGGTAATTCTTTAACTTAAAATGAACTCGAAGGAGATCTGTCTTTTGATTTATCTCTTAGAATTGCTACTCAATACTTTTTACTTTGTCTAAATATATAGGGTGCACTAACACAAGCAGTTCAAACAACTACCATTCAAATGGGCTGAAAGAATGAGGTTGCAAAGAAGCCCTCAAAATTTCTCAAATACAATCTTGTTGGCTTGATAAACGATAGTAGGAAGCACAAGGTTTGGGGCCTTCCCTTATTCTTTTTCTATTCAAATTATTCAAACAAGTTCAGAAAAGTATTAATGCATTTATTTTTTATGCGTGCAAAATTGTAGGTGCCTCAGGTGCTGTTTCCATATGAGGAGCTCATTAAATTCTTTCAATATGAGGTGCGAGGCGTTGCTCCACGGGGCCTTGTTAATTGTGGAAACAGGTACACTCCAATTTCAACATTAAAAAGAGCGAAAATTTCTGAGTTATGCTCATATGCTGGTAGACAATTTAAAAAATCATAGCAACCCTTGCATAGTGTGGAATACATCTCACACACTGCTTTAAAATATGAAGATTAAATATACACCGCATGTATCATTTCTTCAAACAAAGAACCCATAATAGTAGGCAGATTTAGTTATCTTCTGGTTACGCAGAATTCTTCATTGTGTTATAATTGGCACAAGTCTGTATGTTTTGTTTGGGTAGATTTGATATTTACTACATGGATATGAATGCTTTTGAAATTTTTTGGTCTGACTTGCTATTCTCTGTCAGTTGCTATGCCAATGCAGTTCTACAATGTCTCACTTGCACAAAGCCTCTCATGGTGTACCTTCTCAAGAGATTGCACTCTGAAAATTGTAATTCTCAACTTTCATTAAATGTGCTTCACTGTTATGTGTTTGTCTTGAGGGTCCTTTTTGCCAATTAAATAGTAATTTAAATCTTTTACATGTAACTAATGCCCGACACTTTGAAACAAAGGTCAACCAATGCTATAAATGACTAAATAATGCTACAAAATTGGCTTAGTTTGTAACCAAATATAGGACTTGTTTTTCCAAGGTGGTTTATATGTTTCTTTCCTATATATGTTGTAGGTTCTTCAAAGAATTGGTGCCTCATGTGTGAGCTAGAACAGCATTCTTCTATGCTACGTGAAAGTGGGGCTCCCTTGTCCTTAAGTGGAATCCTTTCTAATATGAGAAATATTGGTTGCCGCTTAGGTGGAGGCAGCCAAGAAGATGCACATGAGTTTCTAAGGTAATGTTTATTTCAGCCAACATAACAGTCATTTTCTTTTTGAATACTAAATATGCATGTCAACCCTGTAAAATGTCTTGTTGCAGAAAAGTATTGATGAAAATCATATTTTAACACATTATTAGCATTTTCTGAGATTCACTGCGATCATGATTTTGTTTATGAAATTTGCTAAAATATTAACTATTTTAAAATGTGTGCAAAAATAGGCTTTTGGTGATGTCAATGCAGTCTACATATTTGGAGGGGTTTGGAGGTGAAAAAGTGGTCAATCCAAAGTTGCAAGAGACGACATTAATACAGCAGATCTTTGGTGGTCGGCTCAGATCTAAGGTACCATTTTTTTCTGGGTTAGCTCAGTATTTGAAGCTGGTATGGATAGCAGATATGGTACACAGACATCCTTTTTTGTACTTGGCTGGTACAAGTATAAATTTGATCTCACTGACACAGGATCATAATTGAGGCTGTCATCATTCACAATACTTGGCCAGCTTTGTATGATGACATTATGCTGATTTGTTTTTTTTTAAATTAATAAGGTGATATGCATGAGATGCCATCATGAATCTGAAAGATATGAAAATATAATGGACCTAACTTTGGAAATAAATGGTTGGGTCGAGTCATTAGAGGATGCCTTGACTCAGTTCACCTCACCAGAAGACCTTGATGGAGAGAACATGTATAGATGTGAAAGGTACAACTCTCAAATATATCTTTGTTCAGAATTTAATTTTAATATTCATTTAAATGAGTAACATTTTTGTTTTTAAAACTACTTGTTCCAATATATATATATATATTTTTTATAACTTTATTTAAAATGAGTAATTAATGAACTACTTGTTTTAGGTGCTCGGCATACGTGAGAGCAAGAAAGCAGTTGAGTGTGCATGAGGTGCCAAATATTTTAACTATAGTGCTCAAGAGATTCCAGGTCAAAATTTACTTGCATTATGCATCCAATTTACATGAAGTGAACTTCCAGATGCATTAAAATTTTGTGCAGTCGCACTGACTTTTATTTTGATGCTTATTTTCTTCAGTCAGGAAAATATGGAAAAATAAACAAATGCGTGACATTCCCTGAAATGCTGGACATGATACCATTTGTGACCGGTACGGCTGACAAGCCGCCCCTGTATCTGTTGTATGCTGTTATAGTGCACTTAGACAATCAAAATGCTTCATTTTCGGGGCACTACATATCATATGTCAAAGATATGCAGGGCACTTGGTTGAGGATAGACGACTCTGAGGTAATCAGACAAATTAATGCCTATAATTTCTTTACATTCTGATCGCTACTCATTAGCTCACTACCTGCATTTTATTTTTCTGTAAATCAGGTGCAAATGGTGCAATTGAGTCAGGTGATGTCAGAAGGTGCATACATGCTATTTTACTCTAGGTACATTTTTCAAACATTGGTGATTCCAATTTTTCTTATTTGATGTCTCAATCTTTTTCCTGATGATTAACTTGTGGAAGTATGAAGTCCAATTATTGTATAATTTTTAATTATGAAGAACAAAAAATTATATGGATCTTTTTTCTGGTGAAAAGTGGTAAATTCTGTACCTGCTGCCATTCTAATTAAAAGGTACAAATAGTGAAATAAGCTACTAAAAATAGTGCCATCACCTTACCTGAGTCCGTATCAGCTATTTTTCCAAAAGAAAACATAGGACCTTATTAGTCCAATTCGGGCCGTGTGATTTAAACGAATGGACTGGATCAATCCGATTTAGAATTAAGGGGGTCCTTTTTATATAAATTAGATCCATCCGATTTAATCATACGTTCTGGTGTGGTAGAGGGCCCTTTTCCTTTTGATATAGTAGGTGATACCAACACCTTCATCACATATTGAATACTGTACCAGTACCAGCATGGGGGCACCTGTTTCCTGCATATTACTCATCTCTTGAAAGCTTCAAAATTATCTACCTCTCTCCAAATTTTGTTATTCTGCATGTGAAGAAAGGTGTTCAATAGACCACTCTGTATCACACATAGCAGGATTAATTTTCTCTCTACTTTTGCAAATGTTCTTGCTGGTCAAAATTTTGTAATTTGTTATTTCTCACTACCACTATCCAAACAAAAGATGTTAAATTGATCATAAATTCCATATGTACTTGCAAGGTCCATTAAACAACAGAACAAAAAATTGAAACGAGGGAAAAGAGTAAATTGTCAGCTTGATTTGTAAATCTCAGATTTTTGCTCTTGGTGCCAGCATTCTTCTTGGGACTAAAGGCTTGGTTGTTGTTGTTGTGGTGCCAGCATTCTTCTGAAGTTCTTTGTTCATGTATTCGAATCAATGATATTGCAAAATACTAACTTCATACAAATTTAGGTCATCGCCACGCCCTCCAAGAGCATACATGGAGAAGTCTCCTGAACATTTCCTGGTCTCCTCCAAGCGCGAATATACATCCAAACCCCCCAAGTCTGCACAAATTGCATCCATCAATGATGCAACAAAAGGGAGGTATGATTTTGGTCCCGACCATAGACAGTATCGCATGGATGAATCAGCATATCCCACCTCAGCAGATTTCTCTGATGCTAACTCTTCAAGCGAGTGGTCTCTCTTCACAAGCTCGGATGAGTCATCATTTACCACCGAGAGCACAAGAGACTCGTTTAGCATGGTAGATTATAGTGAAAACTCTAATTCCAAAGCCAATCCTAACCCTAGTTTGGATCCCTTTGCCTCAATTTTTGGGCCCCCGTACTATGAAGTCTCCTGTCGGCCTCAGACAAGGTATTATGTGGAGACTGCTGGTACTGATGGAGGTGTAATTAGAGAGAGAAACGTAGATTTTGAAGGATGCTATATGCAAACGTCAGGGTATTGTGACATGTAATTGGGTTTTTATTTCTCGTAATTTAATTAGCATAAAGTTAGTGGATAGTTGGATGATAAGATTAGTTTAGCTGGTTTTGGTTGGTAGCCTCATGGTCTTTTTTAGGGTGAATGAGGCTTGTATGGCTCGTAATTTTATGTAGAAAATCGTTAGTTTATAATGAGAAAGGTTCAGTTATAAGCAAAGCAGGTTTTGTGATATTTGTGTTCTCTTATTGAAATTCAAAATATGTATGCATTCAAAGATTTAACAGGTTTTGTGATCGGAAAAGGGTGAAAGAACATGAGAAAGAGGAGCAGAAAACTTCCAGGTTTTGCGTTGAATTTCATGGTGCGCCATTACACCTCCAAATTATGCCATCTCTATTCTTCTTCCACTCTTCTCGCTTCTGATAGGCAGATTTGATTGAAAGGGACTTCCCATCTGCGTTTAAGTAAAGGTGTTTCCGTTCCAATCACAATTTTTTTAAGGATATGAAGGGGATGCAAGAGAGTTCGCTGTTGAATCTGTACAAAATTTAAAGCGCCAATTTGTATTTTGATCGGCGTTGGAAGTCTAACAATGATCGGAACAATATCCATTAAGGATGCGTTTGGATCATCAAGAATAGCATGGGGTTAGCACTGTTTTTGGGTTAGTGACTATTCTTCACCATTATTCTACGTTTGGATCAACTTAAGAATAGAGCTATTTCTGGAGTTAGCGCTGTTCTTGCTAACCCATCCAAACGATGGAATAGCGCTAACTCTAGGTTAGCGCTATTTTTGCTATTCCTGAAGTTGCATCCAAACGCACCCTAAGAGTTTGGTTCAATTGAGTTCAAATCGATCATGAATTCTTTATTTGAAAGGGTAATTATATCTTCCCCCATCTATCTATCCCCCATTTCATCCCCCAACTAACTAACTACCTTTTCTAACTATAATTCAAAATTCTAACTACCTAATGGCCCTACAAATTAATTATCCAATTTTCTCTATTTATTTCTTTCCTCTTTCTCCATCCCTCTCCCACCTCTCCCACCTCTCCCTCTCCACCTCCGCCTCCACCTCCGCCCGCCTCTCCCACCTCTCCATCTGCGCCTCCGCCCGCCTCTCCCACCTCTCCCTCTCGGCCTCCCTCTCCCACCTCCACCTCCGTCTCTCACCTCCGTCTCCCACCTCCCACCTCTGCCTCCTCTCTCTCCCACCTCCGCCTCCGCCGGAGTAGATCCATCACTGTCGACCGCCGGGTCAGATCCGCCTCCGCTGGGTCAGATCCGAGTTATTTGCAAAGAACAAAGCTTCATTAATGGTGAATTAGACCAGTGCGTACTAAGTACATATGGATGAATACTTAATGTTTTAGAGATGAATACTTCAACGTTTATGGATGAATACTTAATATCTTAGGCATAAATACTTTAACTTATATGTATGAATACTTGATATCTTATGGATGAATACTTTTTATTTGTTTGGTATGCACATATGCTTGTAATACTCTTGGTACATTAACTATTTACACTTACACGATGAGGATGAATACTTGCTTAATGCGGGATGAATACTTGCATGACGAGGTGTGAATACTTGTGCAACGGACAACTCGAAAGTATGTCATCATGGATCTCATTTGAAAGAGAAAATTATGTAGAAGACATTCGTGGTTTTAGATTTGTAAAATTCCTCACAGATCGTCAGAAATATTAGTTAGATTGAACGGAGAAAAAAAAAACCATCTCTAAAAACGTGTAATACTCTTGGTACATTAACTATTTACACTTACACGATGAGGATGAATACTTGCTTAATGCGGGATGAATACTTGCATGACGAGGTGTGAATACTTGTGCAACGGACAACTCAAAAGTATGTCATCATGGATCTCATTTGAAAGAGAAAATTGTGTAGAAGACATTCGTGGTTTTAGATTTGCAAAATTCCTCACAGATCGTCAGAAATATTGGTTAGATTGAACGGAGAAAAAAAAACCCATCTCTAAAAACGTGTAAAAGATGAGTGATTGATGTGTCCAAATATGCTTCTATTGCAAAGATGAATACATTTATATAGATGGATGAATGCTAGTTGTGTTACAGATGAATACTTTTTTTGCAAATTTCTAAAATGAGCTGAAGGTAGTTAGAAGTCCCCCACTTAATTAATGCGCTGACGGTTATGCGGTCCCCCACTTAATTAATGCTCTGACAGTTGTGCGGTCCCCCACACATGTTGTTTGTCCCCTACTTTCTTGTTGTAATATATCCAAATATGTTTCTATTGCAAATGTGAATACCTTCATATAGATGGATGAATACTAGTTGTGCTACATATGAATACTTCTGCAAATCCTAAAATACACTGACAGTTATAAATTCTAACTAACTAACTACCTTAATTAATGCAACTGACGGGGATGAAACGGGGGATTGTTTACGGGGGAGAGCTAGGCGGACCCTATTTGAAATTAGTTGATTTGGAATTAAATTTTGTTGGTTGAAATTTCTATAAAATATGAGAATATTCAATACCGAATTATCAAAAGAGAGTCCTCTTTGAGTTACACTGAATTTAGCACCAATGCCCCTGAACTTACCGAAGTATGGGGGTCACTGAAACACAAGGGAAATTAATAGAACTATGCTCTAGAAATTCATATTAGTACATTAATCAAACCACTCTCTCTCCCTCTCTCTCTACAAGCAACTTGTTAACATACAAGTTGTTTGACACCAGAATTTCATTCTCTCATGGGTTGCATGCCATGCTCCTTTTCTCTTCTCCTCTCTATTCTCATTCTCTCTACTCTCATATCTCTCTCAAGTCAACAAAGCGAAAATCCTAACATCACTCCTTTAATCTCCAGAAAGTCTCACATTAGAGCAAGGCCTTTACTGCTTGATCTTGACAATTTCACCAAGGAAAAAGATGAAAAGAAAACCAACATTTTCTCTCAGATGCTACCACGAGGTTTCATCCCACCATCTGATTCGTCTGCTTGTCATAATGACGCACCGGAGTCACTTGGCACCGTATGTGACGAGTATACGTATACGGTCTTAAACCCTTGATTAACTTGGGGCTTTTGTTCTATGTCGACTAATGGATTTTATCTTTCTTTTTTTACTACGCGAATTTTGAATTTTTCTTTGGATGAGTGGTGAGGTATGATCTTGTTCTTTGAAATAATGTTATGGGTTTACTTGCAACTGTAAATATGTGTGTGTGTGTGTGTGTGTGTGTGTGTGTGTGTGTGTGTGTGTCATTTCTTTTTCTATTTTTCATTTTTGAGTGAAATGCGTGTTCATTTCTGGCGTTGTCAATAACATTTTGATTTTAGATTCTTTTAATTGGCTATTAAGTTAGGTTTGCTCATTGTTCTTGACTTCTATTAGGAATCTTTAGCACATGATATATGTATATTGTATGATTCTTGACCTCTAGCTAGCTAGCATGTTGAGCTTGAAAGTAAAATTATCAATAATGGAATTCAAAAATTGCCAAAATTTTAATTATTTCACTAAACTCAACGTATCCAGAGTCCAGACAAATATATATATGCTACGTGAGGTAACTTTTGATTTTCATCTTTCCTTATTTGATTAGCGAGTCCGGCTAATATGACATCGGTGTCATATGATACTAACTCCAAAATTGATTGAATAGACTTTAAACGACTAATTTAAACCGTTCAAACCGATTTACTTTATGAGTGATGCGTTTACATGCAAATTTTTTATATTTTCGAGTTATTTTAGTATCAAATCAAGCGGTAAAAAATGTTGAAAAATGAATGTATTAAAATTAACTTAAAAACTCATACATTTGACCGCTTGACTTGATACTAAATAAATTCGAAAAATTATTAATTTTGCATGTAAACGCATAACTAATGAAGTAGATCGGTTTGAACGGTTTGGATTCACCGTTTGGTCGATTTGATAGGTTTTGGAGTTGGTGTTATATAGACTGAAATGACACTGATGTTATACTAGCCAGACTCTTGATTAGCACATATCTAATATATTTAGTTATAACTTATCACATACTAGTCATCTTAAATTAAGAAACCGAAGCTCTTTTATTATTCTAAATGAATTGCAGAATTGATGTTTCTGCTTTTAGTGAACATATATTGAGATATTTGAGGGCTCATCTTGTGGATTGTAACTAGGTATATATATATTGTCTAGTATTTCTGAAAAGAATTAACTAATTAAATAGGTGTCCCCAGCTGGTAGAAAAATTTACAATGAAGAAGTGTTTTACGCCTTGGGTTAAGGTAATTTACTAATTTAGCGTGAGATACAAGAGAAAATTTAACATGTGAGCATCGCATATTCGCATGGTATGGGGCGGAGATGCAGTGCAATAGTACAAAATTTAATTTTGGTTGGGTTAATTAATCTGTGAGGCTTGGATGTATTTACCTTTTCGTAGCGTCTAAGCAATGCCATTGGAACTCCTATTCCGATGCGAGAACGGAGTAGGTCCGATGCCCATCGGACAACTTTTAGGTTCCACGAGCAATATGACCGTCCGATATAATTTAAGATTGTACGCACGAAAATTGAAACAAACACGCACGCATTTTAAAGTAATACGCACGAATCTTAAAGCAACAACGGTGATTAAAACCATCGAACCAAAGCCTGATTAAAGGTATATGGGCCTGAGACCACTTTGTAAGCTTCGCTCAGCCAATTTACAGCCCATAACTGATAGTACAATTTTGCGCCCCAGGTGGATTCAGGATTCTAGAGTTGGTCGCCAATCTGAATTCACAAGTACAAATTTGAAGTCGCGAATCTCGAATTTTGATCTCAGGAAAGAGAGCGAGATAACCTTTTAGTTTTAGCTGGGAGAGTAGTAAATAACATCGTGATGTGCGCTAGAGCCTAGAGGTGCAGCGATTGGCGAACATTGTCAAACTGTCACACCCATAACCTGTTCGATCATATGCCGGAGAGAAATAACATTCACGAATGCTTTCACAAACCTTCCCCAGACCACGTTTCCGCTTGCTCCCTCACCTCTCTCTCCGCTCCTTTTCCTCTCTATGTTCAAACCCACAGCCCACTTCCCTACACCCTGATCAAAACCCATATGACCTTTTAAAATCCGACCCAATTGAGCTCCTCTCTGGTCTATGGGGTCGTGCCTTCTCCAGACCAACCCCTCACCTGGTACCATTTCCCAACCTTACCGGCTACCTGAAATCTTTTGACCTATGGGTTTTAGCATACCAGCGTTCATGTGCACACCATACTGGTACATTCCCACCCCGTGCTGCTATATCCTACTCACACCTGCAGGCCCTTCTTTCTCTTCGTCGCGCCGCTCTCTCTTCTCCTTCCACTTTCCCTTGGGGTGCTTCATCTGACCTCATACTGAGGTCGCCAACCGATAAACCAAGCAAAACACGGATTGGTAAAAGAAAATTTGAGCAGCTTCTAGAAACTGCACCACCTCCTTTCCAAGACCGAGTGATACAGGAACTACTGTTGCTAGTTCTTGAACCAGTACTTGAAACACGTTTTTCATCAAAATCACATGCATACCGGCCTGGTCGTGGGCCCCATACGGTGATACGTACCATTAGGTCCAATTTTGCCGGTTATCTGTGGTTTATCAAAGCAGATCTTACGAATGTTTCGAACCATTTCGAACCCAATACCATAATTGGCTATTTGGAGCAGGCAGTATCAGACCGAAGTGTGGTTCGGCTGGTCAAATCGGGTCTGAAGAGACCTGTTAGACCTGGCTCAATAGAGAAGGAGAGAGAAGAACTTCATGGGTTCGCAAAGAAAAGGCTGAAGAGAAAGATTCTTCGTGCAAGTAGAAAGAAAAAGGTTTTGAATGAAAATGAACCCAAACCTGACCCATATTGGTTACGGCTCTTTTTTGGATTTGCTCCAGAGGAGGCCGAAAACATACCATCTTATGGCCATTGTGGGATTCTAAGTCCTTTGCTTCTCAATGTTTGTTTTAACGAGTTAGACTTTTGGATGGAAGATAAGATTGAAAATTATTTTGAACCATCCAAGTTTGATTCAATTTGGAGAGAGAAAATTGATGAAGGATGTCACAACCCTGCATGGCCCGAGTTTGTACCAGCCAGTGGTGCATCTAAGACACGAAAAATGGATTACATCCGGTATGGGTCTCACATATTGATTGGTATTCGTGGCCCAAGAGAAGATGCTGTCCATATTCGGAAGGATTTAATGGAATTCTGTGCGACCAAATTTGGTTTAAGATTAGAAAACTCCAAAATTGAAATAGAACATATTACTAGAGGTATTGAGTTCCTAGACCATATAATCAGCCGAAGGGTCATATATCCTACACTTAGGTACACTGGTACAGGAGGTAAGGTAGTAAGTGAGAAAGGAGTTGGTACACAACTCTCTGTCACAGCTAACCTACAAAATTGCATAAGCCATTTTAGGAAACTTGAATTAGTCAAAGGGGATAGGGATCCAGAACCGTTACCATGCACACCTATGCTCTATTCAGGTCAGGCTCATACAAACTCGCAAATGAACAAGTTTCTTGAAACCATGGCCGACTGGTACCGGTATGCTGATAACAGGAAAAAAATTGTGGGCTTTTGTGCATATGTCATTCGTAGCTCATTAGCGAAGCTTTATGCTGCGAGGTACAGACTAAAATCTCGTGCTAAGGTGTACAAGGTTGGGTCTAGAGATCTCAGCCGTCCCTTGAAAGAAGCAACACAAAATTTTGCTCCGGAATACTCTGATCTTTTGCGAATGGGGCTAGTGGATGTGATAGAAGGGGTGCAGTTTGCACACATGTCAGCAATCCCTTCATGTGATTATACTCCTCTACCTAGGAGTTGGGTCCCATACCATGAGCTGGTGCTCAAAGAATATGTTAAGTTGCAGGATCCACAATTTTTTTGTCAGTTGTATAAAGAGGCAAGAAGAGGGGAGCTGGAGTCGCCGCAAGATGTTGTGGCAGGGGTTGTTTGGGATTATAAAGTTCGCGGGGTATGGAGTAAAAAATTGCAAGAGAAAGATGGTGGGGTGAGTTTGCTAGATAATTAGTTTTGCCTTGGATTGATTTGAGTTATATTTAATGTTTTTTCTTTCGTCATGCGAACATTTAGCTGCTCATACAAGACTGCTTCGATTATTGTACAGAGTCTCCAGCAAATACATTTATGTTTTATTTGTGGAGGCTAATAAAAGATTTTTTTTTGCTGGTAACAAGTGTTTTAGCTTGCCATTTTTGCACATAAGATTTTGGTATGCAGTAGACAGTAGTCATGACTGGTATCATTACGTAGGTTTTTACAAATCTGGTGACAAATCTTCAATTAAGAAACACCAAAAGCAAGTAAAGATCAATCCTGACATGCACAAACTTGTTGGTATTGCCTTGATGGATGTAGATGTACTTTACATGTACTGTTAAAGAACCTTTCAAGTAAATCAATACAGAATAGTCGGCATCTCGGGTCTCTTGACAGTAAGTTCATGCGAAGTGCAACATTACTCTTAGTTATTAAATATTCAACAGAAAAAAAAGAGTAGATTTGAAGAAACTTCTTTTATTATTGTTTTTTATTTTTTTTATTCAGCAAGAAATACGGCTACTAGAATTATTGGGAATTTCTTTGGAGGTCACAAAACACTAAATTATATGGTTATATATAATCCTGTAAATTTATTATTTGATTTTGGTTTGTTTTTTTTGTTGAGTTGCCATGGTTTTTTAGTGTTGCAATTTTTTTTGGGTAGAGTTTTTGAACTAGTCATCCAAGCCTTCCATAATTGAAACTACCTCTCACCTATTTTTCTGTTCTATAGTGATGGAAGTAGGATGAAGAGATAAAATGACAGAACTAGAGTGAAGTTTGTAGTTCTTTTTGTTTCTTTAATCATGCAATCCAATCAAGTTTACTCTAGTGTTCTTATAATGCTGGCTTGAAGGATGTTTTACCATGATGTTAATCTTTTCTATATACTTAGTGGTGGTTGGTTGTGCTTTTTTGCATGGAAGTATATCTAATGAGAGAATAAAGTATGAGTTCTGGATCTTATAGACATGTCTTGTTTGTTGTAATGGTAAATTCCTCCAAGGACTTGCAAGATATGAACAAATCTGCATTATCTCAGTAAAATACATGTGATGTCTGTAGATATTGTCATCATAGCTGTCTACTCATGAATTCACAACCCTGATCTGCACACACACATATATATATAGTAGAACTAGGGTGTTCTTAAGTTCACCAAGTCCCTTGGTGAACTCAAGTCTAAAACCCATCGGATCGGCTTCAAACGACGAATCCGAACCGTTGAAACCCGTCTACCTTACTAGTGATGCGTCTACATACAAAAATTTTAAATTTTAAAATTAATTTTGCATAGAGTCAAGTGGTCAAAACACGTAAAAAATGAATGCATTAAAATTAATTTATTAACCTTTTAATTTTGACCGCCTGACTTTATACTAAATTAATTCGAAAGTATAAAATTTTTACATGTATACGTATCACTCGTAAAGTAGGCGGGTTTTAACGGTTCGGATTCGTCGTTTGAAGCTGATTTGATGGGTTTTAGACTTGAGTTCACCAAGGGGCTTGATGAACTTTTAAGAACACCCTAGTTCTACTCTCTCTCTCTATATATATATCCAATAGATCCAACCTTGAATAAAGGGTGATCATACCTCTTGTATGACCAATAGTTAGGTTGGAGCACATTTTTGTATTCTTAGAAGAGAGAAGCATATATAGCATGAAATCATTTAGTTTGTTCTTGCTAAGTTTTCGGGAAAATTAGACTTCGAGAATGCTACATGACATATACCATGTAAACTATCTACTTGAATAAAGAACGGAATCCGTTTTGATGGATCTGATTTAACACTATAAAGCAAAATATTATGCATGTTGCTTTATTACAAGAAATAAGTAATATCCAAAGTAACTTCTAAAATAGAAAGTGAAGAAATGCAAATCGGTGTTTCATATTTTTGTATTCTCAATAGAAAGAGTTACATCTTTAAAGTAAGGTGAAGAAGGGGAGAAATTTGGGTCCGATGGGCATCAGACTCAAAGTGAGTTCGACGGGTTCGTTCACCGTCCGATCTGCTTTAGGATTCGTGCCCGCAACTTTCGCGTCTGTTTTAAATTCGTGCGCACGAATCTTAAAGTGAATCGGACGGCCCCGAAACCCCTCGGACCCAAATTTGAGTCCGATGGACATCGGACCCAAGCCTTTCTCGTGAAGAAGACTTGAAGAAGAAATATATGCCCTTTTTTTATTATGTTGGTTTTCTCCAATGATTTGCAAGATAGGAACTGCAAAATAGGAAATTATTTAAAATATAAAGCCACCATCACATAAATTCATTTTTTCCAGCTGTCAAGATATGAAAGGCAAAAATAAAAGTAATACATTTGACCTTTATTTATATTGTAGAGCCACCAGCATATAAATTCACATTTCTTAGCTTGATTGATTATAAATCAAGGTTCTAAATAGCGTTTATAGCGTCGTAGCGGGAAGGCTAAAAAAAAAGCTATAGCGAATAGCGTCGCTATAGCGGAAGCTATTCCAAATAGCGTTTTTTTTTTTACATTTCGTATATTCAATATTTGTACTAAATATCAACATTATCTAAAGTCTCATAGAACAATAAATAACACCAAAGTAATTAAGAAATTATAATATTCATATTGAACCAGTACAAAGTTCAAATTGCGGTTCAAAATATCCATAGTAATATCATAAACTATCGATTTTTCCTATTAAAAATATCTTAAGCATCATGATTCATGACATAATTTTTTTTTTCTATTCAAATTTTATTTTCGATTTGGACTTTTTTTCTATTCAAATTTCAATTTCTATTCCCAATTTCAAATTGATTTATCTGTAACAAGTAGCAACAAATTCAATTTCGGTTTGAGATTTTTTTTATCTTTATTTAAAACCCATATAAATTGCTTTAAAAAAAAAACCCATATTGTATAGCGCAAATAGCGCGAATAGCGGACCGCTATAGCGCTGTAGCGGTCGCTATAGCGGCCGTAGCGCAAATAGCGCATTTTGATGTCATAGCGTAGCGTTTGGGGTCCAAAAACGCTATAGCGGCGCTATAGCGCCGCTATAGCGCGCTATTTAGAACACTGTTATAAATACATCTAAAAAAATTCAACCCCCAATTACTGAATAAAATCATCTCTCTTATGTGGTTAACAATTAGGTTATTAGAGCACATTTTGAGCATCTTTTAGGTGAGAAGAACAATTTGCGTGACAATCATATAAGCCGGAATTTTTTATAAGGAGAAATAAATAATTTTCCTGTGGCCTCAAAGACCGGGGCCGCCCAATGACCCTGCGGCCTCAGTCTGGACTCGATAAAAATCCATTAACCAATTAGATCAAGATCTCAAGTATTATAATAAGGTCATTTGGCAAATTTATCAAATTCCAAGTTCCTCCAGTCTTAGGGAAAATTTTCTAGTGTACCCATGTAAACTTTTAAATAGCCAATTTCTTTGTGAAAACATTTTAATATCCAATATTCTCATAAACACTTAACATTATTTCTTTTTTTTCCCTTCTATTCATTAAATTTATGTTTCAGACAAATATACCTCTTCCTTTCAAATGGATACGTCTCTTTAAAATTTAAATTTTAACAAAATGATTGAATCGAACAAGAAATGAACCAAAATTGATGTCTGGATTACGGTACTTGCGCAAAAATAATTTTCGAATTTTCTTTCATTCAAAATTTCAAGCTAGGGGTACGGCTCCTCCCCAATTAATGCATTGCAAGCATACGCGCTGCTATTAGTCATAAGAAATTTATGACTTCTAATCAGAAAAATAAAACCCTCCATTTTCTCAGTTATTTGTTAAGGTATGTGGCTTTAATGCTTACTAATAATTTAATTAATAAAAAACGTATTTACAACAAGTCAAATGACTCTAATTCTAGATCTACTCTTTTATTCTCACGAAATTTTCTAAATTGCTCAAAATTACTCTAATCATCCTTAATCATCCTCTAAATTCTTAGATTTACTCACTCATTTAAAAAAATAATTTTAGATCTACTCTTCTAATTCTACTTATATACACTCATAATCACTCTATTACCTTAATTCTCATCTCGCTCCACGATCGGATCCGCTCTTTCGACCACCGTTGCGCTTCAATGACCGGATTTACTTACCGTCACGCTCCGATTGAGATGAGAACTCTACGCTTCGAGCTCCGATGATACCACGCTCTCAGCTCCGCTCGGCTCTCTCCCTCTTTCTCATTCTTCTCTCCGAACGAAATAGAATCGAGAGAGAGAAGGTATTGTTATGTCGAGAGTGAGACTTAGAAAGGAGTGGGAGGAGCGGACTGGAGAGGAGGGAGGAGGAGTGTTGTGTCGGCTGGGGCTGCGCTAGGTTTTTGGTTTCTCCTCTATGGCTTTTTGAATCGCAAAAAACTCATTTTCTCCGCTTGAACTATTGATTTCTCTTCTCTCGATTTTGAAACAAGATTAAAATTTATTTTTTAGACAAATATTCATTTCTTCATCAAGCCATCAATTTTGGTTCATTTCTTGTTCAATTCAATCATATCGTTAATTCAAAGAACATCTCCATTTAAAAAAAAAGAATTTATTTATCTAAAAAACAAATTTAATGAATAAAATGAGATAAGAGAAAGAATGTTAAATATATACAGAGATATTGGATACTAAGATGTTTTCATGAAAAAATTGATTATTTTAAAATTTTCCATAGGTGCACTTTAAATTTTCCTATGAATATTTTGATAACATATTTTTTTTCCAATGTACAAATAGAGAAGAAAATCACGACGTTACGTAATTATACGTCGTTATTTGGTCACGTCACATGATCATAATTTATTTTTACGTGACGTGATGTGATATGATTAAAATGGTGAAAGATAGTCACGTCACATGAATAGTCACGTCATGTGTAATATTAGAACTTTCCAACAGAATAGTAGCCATTCTCAATGTAATAATAGACATTCTCAACGTGACCAGTGGCGGACCCAAGAAGGGTCAGGGTAGGCAAGTGCCTACCCCTAAATTCAATTTTTTTTTAAAATTAAGTGGTATTTTATATTTGTGTTTATTCCTAGATAGATATAATGCCTACTTCTGGATTAAATTCACGGTCCAGTAGAAGAAAATTCCCAAAAAAGAAGGTCAGTCCAGACTGATTCGCGTAAAAGAAAAAAAGAAAGAAATAAGATTTAGTCTGATTCACTACTCCACTTAGAATAATCGTTGATTTGTTAGGAGCAAAAGAGGTCTGCTACTAAAGATATAAATATGTACCGTGTCATGACTGGTCACGCCGTAACTTGGATTACGTGTCGTGTCGTAATCAAATTTAGAATGATGGTTATGGCATGTGAATGGGCACAACACATTAATCACGTCGTGACCACATGTAACGTGTCCAAACGTGACCGGTCACATTTGTCACGTTCAACTATTTTTTCATAATTTAGGTTAGTTTATTTAGGATTCACCATTCGATTAAGTAACGGTCCTAATTACACGTGCACAAAAAAATGTTGTGCCGTGATGAAATCTTTTGTGTGACGTGTCTTGTTGTGCCAAATTTTCGAAAGATAGTCACGGCACATAACCGGCACACATGCCGTAACGTATTCAGTCGTGCCGTGACTTTTTTAGATCTCTATCCACTACTCCGCTCCGATTCGTCAAGAGAAAAAATTTGTCAATATTTTGTGCCTACTCCTGATCAAAATCCTGAATCCGTTTATGAACGTGACATAATGTAACTAATACGCCGTGACTTAATTACGGCACATGATTAAAATTTACTTTTTCGTGACATAACTAAAAAAGAGGACAGTCACATCACGTGTAATATTGAAACTTTTCAATATAACAGTAGTCATTCTCAACGGAAAACAGGTCCAAGGGAATAGTAGCCACTCTCAACCTAAGATAATATTGGAACTTTTCAGGGTTCACATCAAAATGTTCCCCTTCTAGAAAGCAGAAAATATTCCTTCTTCTTCAAAAACATCGGTCATAAAAGTGCGCGTTATTCTTTAATTATTAATTAATTTCCTCAATTTTGGGCACATCCTTTAACATTGGAAATCACGTCCCTTCAATGAAAAAATATAATAATTTAAAGATATCGAAGGTTGGAAAACTGGAAACGGATCTACTGAAATTCTCACTGGTGAACAGTGTTTTCGAAATTTTTGTTTTTCTGAATCCAGCCGTTAAGCTGTTTTTAGATACGTGCACAGAAAAATTAACTGTTTCGAGATACGTGTATAGAAAAAGTTGGACGGTTGGATTCGAAATTTCAGAGATTTCAGAAATACTGTTCACGAATGATGGATTTCAGCAGATTTCAATTCTGGAAAACTATGTTATTTATCTATATTCAATTAATTATTATAACTTCCAATCTAAGATTTATCCGTTATTAATCTAAGAGCATACGCAAAATGGTGAACACATATGTATGTAAATGTTGTTAGTTTATTCAAAATATATTCTTTAAGATGCTTATAATTTATAAAGAAAATTCAACATTATTCAACTGTCTGAATGTATTACCTTTTATTTATCAAAATTACTACAAATATGCATTCAAAAATAAATTTGTCAATCTTTTAAATAAAGTGATTATAGTTAAAATTTTATAGAATAAAATAACTTCTTCTTTATCAAAAATAGAAAGAAGTCAACAAAATATGAAACCTCGTCGTTTTTTAATTTCTTTATTTCAAATTCGAGTTGTTATAAAGAGTTGACGATGGCAGTGGCGGATATTCGTAGAATAAATGGGATGGATTCTTTTTTTAAGTTTTATATTTATGTATGATTTTTTTATAATTTAGAATAAAATATTGTGAGTATTGTAAAATTGATTTTATTCTCGGCATGAATATTTTATATGATTGACCTCTAATATATGTTTGACACTCATAGCTTGAAAATCTGACCCCGCAATGAATTTGGTGAAAATAAGCTTAAGAAGTGCAATAAAAGATTTAATAGATGAATGATTTGTTGGTTACTTTCATGGAGAGGGATTTGTTTAAATGTATCGATGATGAAAGAATTATGCAAAGATTCCAAATTATGAAGGACCGTAGAAGAAAACTCTCTTCATCGACTTAACTATATAATATCTAGTCTTTATTTTGTTGTTGTTTTTTAATATATAAAATTATAATATTTATATTGTTTTTTTATTATTTTTATCTAGTACTTGATTATTTAATGAGTTAGAATCTGATTAATTATTTAAATCTGATTTTGATAACTTTTTACCTGATGAAAATTATGTTCTGCCATGTTTGTAACCATCAAGTTTCGTGATTTATGAATAATTAAAAAAAGATCTATAATTCATAATAATAATTTAAAAATATTCGCCATTTTATCACATTAATGCTATATTAAAATATTTTATTTTATAAAATAAATATAATATTTGTAAATTTATAAATAACATGATATAGATATCGTGTTGTTCAATCAATTCGTCATAAAAAAGCCTACAGGCAGTTGAGACAAAAAAATAATCGTCATAAAAATAATTTCGATTCAAAAACATTTTCTTTTTTCTTGAAAAATCAAGGGCTGATATTTTAAAGTTGGGCCCATCGAAAGTAACATCCTTCAGGAGTTATGATTTGCAATTCGGGCCAGCACGGGCTGTGATTTATAAAACCGGCCCATTAATTAATCTCATCGCATAACTTTCTAAGATTACAAATTCTGAAAAAAGAAAACACAATTAGAAATCACCATTATTAGCGCAACACAACAGATCTCCCTCCCCTTAAGACGACCTCAGTAAAATCTCCAAGATCGTGATTAAAATCCAACCGTTGATGCTTATTCCAACTCAAAGGCCGATGCAGGGAAGGTCCTCGCTATCCCTGTGGAGGTCGTGAAGGTGAGCTTCTTCCCCTCTGGATCTTCTATGGCCATCCCACTGAGCCCAATCCAGAGCATGAGCTCCTTCGCCTTGACGCCGGTAATGCGTGCCATCTTCCTGTCTTCTACATACGCGGTGACTTCCTTAGCATACCAGACATTCCTGCCGATTCTCTTGAAATTGTGTGTAGTTTCTTTCCTCTGTTTTAGCCACATTAGGCCGGTTGACCGGTTGTAGCCGACCTCCTCCATGTCGATCAACGGGAGGAGGCCACGTGGCAGATGGAGCTCCTGCAGGATTTCAATTGACTTCTTCTTACACAGATCGTGCCCGGTGTAGACCTCGGCACCTTGTCTATTGTTCTCTATCAATTGTTGTGCCATGTCTGGTTTGCTGAAGATTTAAAAGTACTAGGGGTTTTATAGAGCAAAGTTATAGGGATGACATTATACTGGTATTTATAGCATTGCGTGGTAATTTTAGGGAAGGCTATATTGAGACATTTTATTTTATTTTCTGTGAGGCTGAGTAAGTGGGCCCCATATCTGTTTTATTTTATTTTATTGTAGATTATTTGATTGAAGCCATGTGTTTGGGATGAATCAACGATAATAACTTGATCTGGCAAACCACGCTACAAAGACAGGAATCTCATTCAGGTTTAATTTCCCTGCCCCATTTTCTCTAAACAATCATGTATTTTGGGCCTTTTAATTTAATGCACATGTCCAGTTTTAATGGTTTATTTTAATTATTATTGCTTGACATAGAATTGAACCACGATATGCATGTAAGCATGTTGCACGACCAAGTCAAGAAGGATAGAAATTAAGAAGCTCGACATGGGTGCAACCTAGTTATTAAAAAATACAAACAAATATTTAATTAGAACAAGCAAGACATCTAGCTAAGCTGTATTGACATATATATATAGAAATAGAAGAAATAAGAAAGAGAGTACAGCACTACAGCTGCATTAAATCTTTCTCCGTATAGTTAATGTAAATAGGTCATGATTTATAAGGTCAGAAACGATGGTGCATATGTAAACTTCCATTTCTTTAGTGAATATAATCCATACTGTTGATATTTCCTGAAAAAATTGTAAGTTCTTAATTAATACCATATCAAATAAGCAGCCTGAAAACGACCTGTTTTTATTAAATATATATATATAGAGTGAGGCTATGGTGCTATGCATAGCACCAACGGCTAGTGTACTACGGCTCAATATGGTACTTTTTAAAATTCTAACGGTCAATCCGAACTGTTCAATGTGATATCCATATGAATATATACTTGCAAACTAAATTTTATATTTTTTTGAATTTTTTTACTATTTTTTTAGATAGGTAGAAAAATCAGTGTTTTTTGAAAATTATGGACCATCAAAATTCTACCTATCTAAAAAAATAGTAAAAAAATTCGAAAAAATATAAAATTTAGTTTGCAAGTACATATTCATATGGTTATCACATTGAACGGTTCGGATCGACCGTTAGAATTTTAAAAAGTATCATATTGAGCCGTAGTACACTAGCCATCCGTGCTATGCATAGCACCATAGCCTCACTCATATATATATATATATATATATATATATATAGTAAGGCTACGGTGCTTTGCAAAGTAAACATCCCTCTTTACTTCAGGCTACTTTTTCAATTTGCAAAACTCAAACAACCGATCCGAACCGTTCATCATGTTCTAAATATTGAAATGTGCTTGGAGACCAAATTTTACATTTTTTGAAATTTTTTTACTATTTATTAAGCCACTTTGAAAAAGTCTGATCCGGTGGTTCAGAAAATTTTACTGTTTTTTTAATGTTCACCGTTGGATCAGCGATTTTCAAAGTGGCTTAATAAATAGTAAAAAAATTTCAAAAAATGTAAAATTTGGTCTCCAAGCACATTTCAATATTTAGAACATGTTGAACGGTTCGGATCGATTGTTTGAGTTTTGCAAATTGAAAAAGTAACCCAAAGTAAAGAGGGCTGTTTACTTTGCAAAGCACCATAGCCTTACTCTATATATATATATATATATATATATATATATATATATAGAGTCCGGCTAATATCATAACGTTATAATTTCAAACTAAATTATAATGAGTTAATTTTTGCAATTTCAAAGTTCAAACAGTTGATCCGAACCTCTCAACATGATCTCCATATTAAAATGGGCTTGTAGACCAAATTTTATATTTTTTGGAAACTTTTTGCTATTTTTGAGATAGGTACAAAATCACTGTTTTGAATGGTCCAGATTTATCTGAAATAGTGATTTTGTACCTATCTAAAGTAAAAAAATTCCAAAAAATATAAAATTTGGTCTACAAGCCCATTTTAATATGGAGATCATGTTGAGCGATTCGGATCGACTGTTTGGACTTTGAAATCGCAAAAACTGACTCATTATAACTTAGTCTGAAATTATAACGTTATGACATTAGCCGGACTCTATATATATATTATTTAATAACTATCAACAACAGTAATATCAAACCCCCTAATCATGCAAGAATTAACCCCCACAAGTTTGTTATATTCATTCCCTATTTCAGCGAAAGTAGGAAAAAAAAACACACAAGTATCACAAACAGTGACTGATTATATCGGTACCTATGCCAGTTATGTTCTGGTACCAATACCGGTATATCTACTGCCTAAATACCAGTACAATCGTCACATACTCAGATTATAAGTACATACCCAACACATGTACACATTTTTTTTTTAGAAAAAAGGTGCACAATTAATATAACACAACTCGATTCTTCATAGTAGTTGAAAGTCTGTATAAAATCCCAAATTTGTCCTTAGGCAAGGTTCATGACTCACATAGTTCACCAGTGTTCACCATAAGAGGATGAAGCTAGCTAGTTGCAAGAAAAAATTACAATTCTTTGACGACTCGTGATCTATATGCGGCTCACATCATGAAAAGAGCTATTAATGAGCTGGTTCATGGCTTGGCTCGTCTAGAATCAATCTCACTCGTGGCTCGGCTCGTTCTGGCACGAGCCCGTTCGAGCTTGAACTAGATCAGCTCGGCTCATTGACACCCCTAGAGTATTCTATCTCCATGGATTTGTACCCTCCTTGGTTCTAACCTGAATAAGATCTTTCAAATTATTATTTTTGCAAATCACCTCTCGTTTTGGTAAACAACATCGTTGTACACTCGCCAATTTCATATTTCATTTCATTTGTAATTCTCACATGTTTATATAACTATATATAGTCTGGCATGAACCAAGATGCAGAGGGACATCAATTCGCCCTCACCCAAAAGATCACTTGAGAGTAGGTCCGATGGGCATCGGACCTACTCTGGTTCGATGGGCATCGGACCTACTCTGGTTCGATGGGTTTAATCACCGTCAATTTGATTTAAGATTCGTGCAGAATGCTTTAAAATTCGTGCGCATCTGTTTCAATTTTCTCAAAAAAAATACTTATCACGCTTTTGTAAATTTCCAACAGTACTGCTCAACTTACTTGATGTCATCAACAGGAGAACCTTGATTCTTTTTTATGAAACTTTTGCTTTTCCTTATAAAGTTCAAGATACTTGAGCCTTAACGGCTGAGGGGAAAATTTTCCTGTAAATTTTACAAGTGAAAATTGATTATTCAAATTTCAATATCAAGTGAATTACAACCTTATATTGCCATATGGATCTCGGGCCACAACAGGGTCCAGTTTAATTATTTAAAATGCAAAGTAACAAGAAGGCTGCTGTTGACTCGCGCCAAAAGTTATTATTGGACTAAAAATTCTCAACGGCCCAAAAAAATCAAGAAGGTGGCCCAATAAATCTGTAATTTGGGTTTGTGATACTACATACTACAAATAATAATTATCACAAGTGAATGATTATAATTTTGTTCTACAAAACATGGGGTCAGTGCTGCACAAGGGAATGCATCTGTTAGTGTAATCTGCAAGTTCAGGTCACCAACAAGAGTGAATCGAATCATTGATTCGATCACCCCTACTTGAACCGAATAAATGGTCCGATCATTTCTACTTTTTAAGAAAAGAAAACAATCAATCTACAAATCAGTTTTCCAATTTTTAAATAAAAAGATTGTTCCGTTACCAATGAAAGACTAAAAAATTGGAAAGGCATAGCTGAAGAGAACGGAGTAGGTCCGATGCCCATCGGACCTACTTTTAGGTTCAACGAGCATGATGACCGTCGATCTAATTTAAGATTTGTGCACGCGGAAATTAAAACAGACATGCACGGAGTTTAAAATGTTACGCACGAATCTTAAAGCAAATCAACGGTGATTAAACCCATCGAACCAGAGTAGGTATGTTGTGATAGCTGAAATATAATGAAAGTTTTGGTTTGTCGCTTTCACTAAAATCTTTATATATACCTCCATTTCTTTACGCGCTTTGAGAACATTCATAGATAAACATTTGAATTTGAACTCCGATTTTGAATTCTTTGGATGTTTTTTAATACATTTTGAGAAGACATCGTTTTTCTTCCCATAATGTTATTGTTGGAGATTTATGCTACTGACATCGTTTTTTTTTTTGCCTTCCTGATTTTGAATTTAAACGGATACAGTCTCATGGTTTAGATAGTGATCTAAACAAGCATAATGTAAGAATTATAATTAGAGGAGGGATCTAGTTACAACAAAGTTACCACAACCATTTTTTACATTTTCAAAGTCCAAATTGTCGATCCAAACTGTTCAACATGATCTCCACATTAAAATGTGCTTCCAGATCAAATTTTACATTTTTTTCAATTTTTTTACTATTTATTAAGATGGGTACAAAATTCAATGGTCTAAATTTGACTAGTTTTTGTAAAATACTTAATAAATAGTAAAAAATTCAAAAAAAAAATGTAATATTTGATCTGCAAGTACCATTTATTGTGGAGATCATGTTGAACGGTTTGGATCGAAGATTTGGACTTTGAAAATGTAGAAAATGGTTGTGGTAACTTTGTTGTAACTAGATCCCACCTCTTATAATTAATGGCACTTGGTAAAATTATACAGACTATGCTATTTATTGTTGATGGTTAAATTTTGGTTCGACTAAATTTTAAATTTGTCTTGTTTTTTTTATTTTAAATGAAATAAACTAGATCAAAATTTTAGCTGGAATTGTCAAGAATTCTCTTTTTTCATTTCAATCCATCTGGCGATCAACAAACCTTTGTCATTAAGAACCAACCTTTCCATCTGTTCTTTCAATGTTCCAACGCTCTTGATGTTTGAAGGAGATTTCATGCTTTGTTGCATTGTGTAGACACGGTAGAACAAATTTGGAGGCTTCCATCCGGTCTTACTGTCAAGAAACAGAGTAACAGAGAAGTGTAGGTGTCACGACATTCATGGCGGTACTTTGATCCTCGTGGAGGGCAGCTGAATGAGGCGATCTTATTCGGCGATATTTCGTGGCGTGAAATAACCAACATGGCTAGTAGCAAGTCGAGCAATGGAGGATGCAGTGTTTTGGATCCGATACTGTGGGAAAAGTGTAAACAGTCGGTACCAGAGCAGAGAGGTGTACCAGGGCAGAGAGGGACAGTTAGTCAGTTAGTCACGGAGATAACTGGTGCTGTAATGTAGTGAGAATTGCTGTAATGTAGTTATGAAAAGTTAAAAACCGAACTCCGTTTACCAAACCAAACCGAACTCCGTTTAATTACCACAAGTGAATGATTAAAATTTTGTTCTACAAAACATGGGGTCAGTGCTGATATCAAACCCATAGGCCAGGTAAAAGAATCAGTGCTGCACAAGGGAATGCATCTGTTAGTGTAATCTGCAAGTTCAGGTCACCAACAAGCTAAGTATCATATAATTGTAATCTGCAAGTTCAGGTCACCAACAAGAGTGAATCGAATCATTGATTCGATCACCCCTACTTGAACCCAATAAAATGGTCCGATCATTTCTATTTTTTAAGAAAAGAAAACAATCAATCTACAAATCAGTTTTCCAATTTTTAAATTAAAAATATTGTTCCGTTACCAATGAAAGACTAAAAAATATAATGAAAGTTTTGGTTTTTATTTTGCCTTCCTGATTTTGAATTTAAACGGATACAGTCTCATGGTTTAGATAGTGATCTAAACAAGCATAATGTAAGAATTAGAGAAATTTGAATATATACCCATCACAACTTCTTTAATTAGATATTTACCCATCCAAAATTAAAAATTAGATATTTCCCCATCTAAACATAACATATTTATTAATATACCCATTTTAATTTTTTCTCACTAACAAATATTAATTAAATATTTCAATGACAATACTACCCAATAAATGGTCCGATCATTTCTATTTTTTAAGAAAATAAAATAATCAATCTACAAATCAGTTTTCCAATTTTTAAATAAAAAGATTTTTCCGTTGCCAATGAAAGACTAAAAAATTGGAAAGGCATAGCTGAAATATAATGAAAGTTTTGGTTTGTCGCTTTCAATAAAATCTTTATATATACCTCCATTTTTTTACGCGCTTTGAGAACATTCATAGACTAAACATTTGAATTTGAACTCCGATTTTGAATTCTTTGGATTTTTTTTAATACATTTTGAGAAGACATCGTTTTCTTCCCATTATGTTATTGTCGGAGATTTATGCTACTGACATCGTTTTCATATTTACTTGAATTTTTTTACTATTTATTAAGTATTTTACAAAAACTAGTCAAATTCAGACCATTTTTTTACTATTTACCAAGCAACAGGTCAGCAGAGAAGTGTAGGTGTCACGACATTCATGGCTGTACTTTGGTCCCCGTGGAGGGCAGCTAAATGAGGCGATATTCTGTGGCGTGAAACAACCAACATGGCTAGTAGCAAGTCGAGCAATGGAGGATGCAATGTTTTAGATCCGATACTGTGGGAAAAGTGTAAACAGTCGGTATCAGAGCAGAGGGGTGTACCAGGGCAGAGAGGGATAGTTAGTCAGTTAGTCACAGGGATAACTGGTGCTGTAATGTAGTGAGAATTGTTGTAAGGATTTGTTGTTGTAATCAAATTTACTAATACAACTTTGGTAGCTACTATTAAGTTTTCAAAAAAAAGAAGAAGAAAAAAACCAGTCTTTGGTGCAGTGGCAAAGACAATATTTTCTGTGTGAAAGGTTATAAGTTCGAAATTTGAAAGGAATAATTTTTTGTGAATATTAAATAATTAGATAGCTTGACCTCCAATCTTTACTAAAAAAAAAACAAACCTTTGTCATTCTCTTTATTGCCATTTTATGTTCTTTTACTCCTATTTATTTTTATTTTCTTTTTTGGTTATTTGTCCGTCTCTCAGTGTCTCTATCCACACGCTCAAACCTCAACATTTGGACGACCAAATGCAATCCGAAACTGTTTTTTTTTTACCAATCGACCAAAAAATATATTAAATGAAGATTTTATTTGATTAAATACGAATTAAATCTAAACTAATTATTCTCACGTGCACTGAACCGCGTTCTTTGTTGGGGAGGCCATGATCAAAATTTCTCTTTCAGCTTCGGAAAAATATTATTGTGCTAATCAATGCACAATTGGGCCATTGAGGTTATAAATTATTCTCAGATGAACAATCAATCAATCGGAAAGTTGCTTACCCCTAGATTTTTGAGGTGAATGTGTGAATAGTAATGCATGGTGGGAATTTTTTTAGACAGAAAAATTGGACATTTAATTTATCAACTTCAATTTAATTATCTATAAAGAATCTCTATCTGAGTTTTCAACTCACAATCTCCCACATAAAGGGTGTTTTTTGACAAGAAAAAAATAAAAGTCTAGTTTTCAATTTCCATTAATCATGACACAAGTAGTGTCTAGTTTTACATTTTTGAGAAAAAAAGAAAATAAGAAAAAACATTGTAGTAAAGAAAGAAATGACAAAAACTAGGAAAAAATAAAGTAAGAAAATAACAAAAGTAATAAGTAATGTGTTCTACAGTGAGCTTATTTAGTATTAAACTAAGTGGCTGAATGTATGGTGTGTAACTGTTGAAAACCAGGTGTTGTATTCTTGCATGATTTCAGTAACAAGCATTCCTGGTGGTTTTGACTGGTCTCTGAAAACTCTTCCGCATCTCTCTCCAAAAGACAAAACATATTGTAGTTATGATTTGTCTGACGTTTGCTTTGCTGATTGCAGTATTTCCTGTTTGTACCTGTTATTCGGTAGGTACTGGCACTGCGCAGTTGTCATGAACTTTCTTTTAATTTGATCATATACTCTCTCTGTGTATGGACAAAACTGAAAAATGTGGTTGATTGATTCTGAGTTTTTTCTGCACAGGTAACACATGTTAGGTATAATCAATCCCTTTGCTTGCAAGTTATCTGCTGTGAGTATCCGGTTTTTGAGCATAAGCCTAGTAAAAATCTGAACCCTTGTTGGTGTCTTAATTTTCCAAATTCGATACAGGTAATTTGCTATTTGTAGTCCCTGGTCCATTGCTTTGTAAAAAGAGGCAACTAAAGCAATGGACCAAATGGGTTTATCTTGTGTTACCTGATCCTCCTGCTTTGTCCGAAATTTTTATTTCTAACATTTAAAAAAAAATAAACCAAATAACCATCATTTGGTGGGATTTCGAATTCTAGCACGGCCGCACCGGCATTCTGCGGACTCAAATACTGGAGACCGCACAGGCATTTTTTTTTTTTTTTTACTGAGACAGCAGCGACATATCTCAATTTTTAGTTTTTTAATATTTTTTAGTTTTCTAGGAATCCGTGCCACACATAAATCAGCAAAGTTTGAAAACGGGATTGAAAAAAAAAATGGGTCCGCGAATGGTTCTGCGGACCCATTTAAGGGTCTGCATCGGTATTCTGCGGCCCCGCTGAAATGGGTCCGCAGAACGCCGGTGCGGCCGTACTAGAATTCGAAATCCCACCAAACAATGGTTATTTGGTTTATTTTTTTTTTTAAATGTTATAAATAAAAATTTCGGCTGCTTTGCATTAAGTTCCATCTGTAATACCTACATGGAGGGTGTTACTCTTTGTCACTAGATCACAGGCCGATTCTTTACATCGCGCGAATATGAATCGTGTCAAATGTCAATTTGTACAATGAATTTGCATGAATGTTAATGTACTGGAGGGATTCACGCTAATTATGATCTGATCAATTTCTACAATGTTTACACTGAATCTGTGATAATTTAAATTTATACAGAATTTACACTTTTTGGCCATTAAAATTTGTGCGCATATATATATTGGATACAGTTTGTATACATAACAAATCAAAACCGTATTGGCCAGAAATAGACGATTTTTAAAATCATTATTTGTCCCCAAAATACCCTGAAGAGCGCAATTTGTTTTCTTAGCGATTCAATTAGAATCCGTTTTGAAGCAGTCCAAAAGTATCTGGAGATAGATTGGCAGCCCTAATTTCAAATTTGGAAATAATAAAGCTTCGGCGACTCATTCAAAGAGCGTGTTTCTACTTTCTACATCAAGAACATGATGTGTAGAACAAGAACAACCAATTTTAGTCGTTCAGACTTTTTAGAGTGTATTTTCTGAACTGCTTATAGAGATAAATGTAAAATGACATAATTGTTTTTTACATGTAAGCAGAGAATAAGATTAAAATGTTGTGCTTTACAAAAAATTTATCATCTTCCACCAGTTTAAAATCACGATTTCTATGAGAGAGAGAGAGAGAGTGGCCCACTTGGTCACAAGTGGATTCTTTTCTTGATTCAAAATATTATGCTATGTGTTGTCCGGACTCTAAAACTATTCGGGGGGTAGGATTATATTTTAATCTCAAGGGGGCCGTTCGGCAATTAAGAATTAAGAGGAATGATTAAGAGTTTAAGGAGCGCTAAGAAATCAATATTCGGTTGTCTTAATTCATGAATGAAAGCTAAAGGAAGGGGTAGAGGTGCCTTAAAGTCCGGGCAGAGGATTAAGATCCGGGTAAAAGGAGGCTAAAGGAGGTGTTCTTAATCCACGCTAAGGAACTGGTGTTCGGCAGGATTAAGCAGCTAAGGAAGCTAAATGAAGCAGATTAAGCCTTAAGGAGGCTTAAGGGGTTGTTCGGTAAAGAGATTAAGTTTTCTCAAGCGTTCTTTTATTTCTTTTAACTTTTTTAGTTGCTTAATTCTTTCGAACATTAATTCCTTGACGAGAATTAAGAATCCCTATTTTGTCTTTTTTTGCCTGAATCTTAATTCCATACTTGTCTTAAGGCATCCCTATTCTTGGGTTAAGCCTCCTTAGCTTTTATCCACAGATTAAAACAACCAAACATGAGTTCCTTAGCACGGATTAAGATTTAATCCTGCTTGTGTTGCCAAATAGCTATCATGTTGATTCGGTTATATTAATAAGACTTAATACGTAGGCAGAGAGTAAAGAGTAAAGACTCTTAATTTAGAAATAGATCAAGGTATCTTAATCGTGCTTCATATTTTTTATCTTCATTTTTAAAATTCAAATAGTTTATTTGAATGATTCAACATGATCTCTGTATTAAAATGTGTCCAGAGACTAAATTTTAAATTTTTTATTATTTTACTATTATTTTGGATAAGTACAAAATCATTTTTTCATGAGATTATGGACAATTCAAAAACGATTATTGTATCTATGTAAAAAACAGTAAATAAGTTCCAGAAAATATTAAACTTGGTCTCCATACACATTTTAATATAGAAATTATGTTGAGCGATTCAGATTGATTATTTAAACTTTGAAAATAAATATAAAAGACGCCGTGGTATTCAAACCTAATAATACTAGACTTCTATTGTTGGTGTTTAATTAATCGCATGTTTATTTTTTAGCCCTTTTCAGAAACTTTATCTAATTTAATTGAAATACTCGTGACTTTGCAATTTTTTTTGAGAGAAATTCTTTTTTTTTTTATATATATAAATACTCATGACTTAATCTCTTTATCTCTAATTATATTTTTTTTAAATTCAAACTTTGCAAGTTCGAATTTCACCTATTAGTTGTTTGGCGGATATGTTTGGATTTTAATTTAATGTCAGGTTGTATTCGGTAGTTTGAATTAAATGATATAATCACTTGTAGAAGTTTGAAGAAGATATGCTAAGAAGTCTCTAATTATATGCCAGGATGCAAGTTATGTGGCAGCGGTAACTTAGAATCAAGAGATCATTTGATGTGGAGCTGCCCCTACTCGGCCAGGTTCTGGCGCGGGTTGAGAGCACAACTGAATTTGCCCCCGATGGTGGGTTCTGATCCATTTCACATTTGGTGGCAAGGCCGCCAACATCTCACGGGCCAGACCAAAACACGGTGGGATACCGCGTGGGCGGCAGGGACATGGGCTGTCTGGAAGGAAAGGAACCGCAGAATATTCTCGCAGGAGAGAAAACCAGAGCACTTCTTAATCAATGCAGCGGCAATTGACATACACAACTGGATGTTATTCGCCTAGTAAGCAGTCCGAAAGAGGAGGTCTACTTCTTGCTATGGCTTTCTTAGTCCTGTTAGCGGATCTTTTTATTAGTTGAGCTATGTAATAATTATGGACCTTAGGTGGTGTTTTAAATTCCGTTTCTTAGATAATTAGGATTCATTACAGGTTCACTTGAACAGGTAATGAACATTGTAAGTATTTTATTAGCATCAATATATTTCTTAGTGGAAAATTTCCACTAACCCTAAAAAAAAAAATTTAGGAATTTCGACTAAAGGAACAAAATTTAATTTTCATCAAGGAGAAGTTTGTAACGATTATGATGCTGATGAATTTAAATGAGGCTCAAAGAAAATTAAAAAGAATTAATGATGGGTTGATGAACAAGCAAGGGCGGACCCACATGGTCCCAGGTGGGGCAGCTGCTCCCTGGATTTTGAGTTTTAGTGGAGATCGGAATGTCCCGATCGACTTTGTCCTCTCCACTCGCCCTGAATTTTTTTTGCCTGCCTCTGGATGTTTGATTTGTAATTCGGGTTAAATTTAGGGTTAATATTAAAATAAATTTCTTGAATTATGATTGGTAATTATAATTATAAGTTAGAGCATCAGAAATTACAAGTTAGAGCATTAGAAAATATAATTTAAAGCATTATTTTTTATCGGGTACCTAACTAATTAATGGGTTTAAATCCGATTCGATATTTTTTTGCCCCCTGACAAAAATCTTGGGTCCGCTCCTGTGAACAAGTACATTATGTTTTGTTTATATTGTTGACTCGACTTCCAAGTATTCATGTTGTCAAATGATTTTGTCAGCTAATTAGCAAAGAATTGATGCCTCGAATTAGAGGCTGATTTGGTGTCGAGCTACGTGACGCTATTGTCATATTGCGCCGCTATAGCGTGCTATAGCGCCATAGTTTATTATGGTCTGAAAACGCTATAGCGCGCTATTTGGAACCCTGACTTTTAGTAATTACTAATTTTTTTTATCTTATATTTCAAGTCATTATTTATTGCGGGCGGCTTGCTATTCAAAGGATACATTGTTAGAGTGGCTAAGTTACTTCTACGATTTTAAAATTTTAATTATGTAATTGAAATTTAATTGAATATTATTTATTTAGAAACTTTTATATAATCTAGCCTTCCTCATAAAATATCAAGTGTTTACTTGTAATATAGTGGTTAGAGCTTTATTTCGTGATTGATTTGATTTGAATTCAAATTCCACAAATCACATTATGCATTTCCTATTAAGATTTTCTAGTTCTGCTCGGTGGTACTCTTTATGGTAAAACATTCTATGCATTTTACAACTTGTTTAAAAACGGCACAGGTATTTTTTTTTTTCATCTTGGTTCTTAAATAACTTGTCAATTTTTTCCTAATAAATTTTCTTTCCTTTTTCAGACCTTGAATCAGTAGCCTGTACTCCTGTAGCACACTGTAAGAAAGTTCAGACTTAAAAGACTCGGATAAAGTGAAAGTTTTATTTTAGCAATTCTCCAATTGATAATTTCCTAATTTTTTTCATTATTTGTTCATTTTGTTATTTGTTTTTTTTTATTAGTATCCTGAAAAAATAATCTTCTCGTATTTATCACTAAGGGTAGAAAGGTCATTTAACGAGCGCAGACACCACGGTTGTGTCGACCATTCTCATTTTCCCATATACAGATCGTAATTTCTTTCCCTTTTCCTTTCTCTCTCCGTCTCTCTCTTCGGACGCGACATTTTTCCCTTTATCTCTTTCCTCCTCCTCGAGTCAAACCCGATCTCGAAATATTATCACACCAATTATTTGGAGGAGAAAGGAGAGAGGTATAGGAGGAGAGAGCAAGATTAACAAACTGCGGAGTACCAATTTGAAAATCGAGAGAGTGGGCAGAAATTAGCAGATCGATAGGTTGCGCTACTAGAAATCTAGAGGGAGAGGTAGAGCGCAAGCGAGCGAGTCAGAACGTTAGAGAGAGACCATGTCGATTTCGGATTCGGACTCGTCACATGTAGGAGATACCAAGACTTTTCGCCAGATCACCAGAGACCGTATGTTGTCACGTTTTTTTACTTTAGTTTAGCTTCATTTTACTTTTCAGAATTGGGAACTTTTAATTTCAAGTTGGTTGCTTCTACTGTTTTCCATTGTAATTTGCGTGGTAAGAATTAGATCTGAAGTGTTAGTGTAATTTCTATTAATGCCATTAGAAGTGGGGAGAATCATCAAAGTGGCTTAATGGTTTTGGATTTGAGAAAATTCGTTTCTTTTTTGTCCCCCTATTACTATTGTGGGGATGAATGTAGACGTTCCATCAATGATTTTTTTTCTGGTACTGTAACAGTGAGATCCTTGTTTGCTTAGTAATATTGGTTTGACTCATTACAATCATTGTAATCTGATATTTATAAAAGGTATTTCGTACTTTCTACTGGTGTAATATAGAAGAAAAATAATAATTTTTAATGGTAAGCCTTTATCAATTTGGATAATGCGTAAACTACTTTTGACTGATTCAGGTCTGTTGTATGAAATGCTTCGATCGACTAGAACAAAGGAATCCAAATCTACATGGAAGGTATGTATGACCCATAACTTAGGTATATCTACTGGTACCAATTGTGTTTGATAGGTATCATTTATGGTTTATCTACAGCCGTTGTTTGGTTGCTTGATACTAAAGTTAATGAATGAAGATTCGGGAATGCTCACCTACCTTATTTGCAACTCTGATTTACTCCTAACTGATCACAAAGATAGAATAGCATTCTGTTTAATTGTTTGGGTCCCTTCTTATAGGTGCTTATCATGGACAAACTAACTGTCAAAATTATGTCATATGCTTGCAAGATGGCTGATATCACTGAAGAAGGGGTTTCATGTAAGTTTAAAGTAATCTATTATGAATTATTAATTTGAGGGTATTTTAGTATAAAAGGTTCTTATCTAAAGAAACATCTCATGTTTGTTCAGTGGTTGAAGATTTATACAAAAGAAGACAACCCTTACCATCTATGGATGCTATATATTTCATCCAGCCAACAAAGGAGAAGTAACTACGAAAAACCCTGAATTTCTTCTTTTGATTTTGCATATATTCATTTACAGTTTACATCGCTTGCAAGTTTATGATCTCACCATTGTCTTTTGGTCAAATGCAGTATTGTCATGTTTATGTCGGATATGTCAGGGAGAAGTCCCTTGTATAAGAAGTAAGTATATCACACATGATCTATCTGTGTGAATTATGTATGTTTAAATTTAGGTTCATGCATCTGCATTTTTTTCACTTTTAAATGTTCTTTCAGGGCATTTGTGTTTTTTAGCTCCTCGGCACCGAGGGAATTGGTGGCTCCGATTAGGAGGGATGCTAGTGTCATGGGACGATTATCTGCACTCAGTGAGGTTATTTATATATTTATTATTTATTAATTGGCTTCTGTTCATCAAATATTCAAATATCTACTTATATTTCTTTTGTATTTTAAGTTGTATTTAATACTTCAGATTTGATCTTTTGCAGATGAATTTGGAATACTTTGCAATTGATAGTCAGGTACTGAATAACCAGAGTTTTTTCAATCTTTTCGTGACCTAGGTCAGTAATAGTAATGGTTCCTCCATCCTAGCCTCAATTAGCTGTCAATTTGAAGGCTTTAATTTGATCCAATTTTCATTAGCAACCATATTGGTGAAACTATACCTTACTTTTGGTTGTGGCTAAACAATTGCTGGTACCTCACCACCTATTATCAACATGGACATGACATCTGGTAAGTAGTCCCAGTACCCAAAATGGATGACAAGAGCTGCTCAGATGTGTTGGTTTACAGTTCTTTTTTTTTTGTCTGACAAGTAGTGGGGGGGTACCCACCGATTTCATTGAAATGAAACCATGCAACAGTAATCTGGTACCAAACAGCTGGTACACAATCACTGTGATGTTTTTACAAAAGTAACCAACATATGCATTGCAATAACAAAAGATGCAAAGGAAAAGCTAAAGTCTCAACATAGCCAGTATTGCAGTGGAGACAAAATGCATCATAACAGTAAAGACAGAAGTTTGTATATAAGCCCTTCCACTAATACAAATACAGGGTTTTGTTTTTATTGTTTATTTGCATTTTATTTAGAAAAATGGTAGTGTACCATCTGTTTCAACTAAAACACCCTTTTGGTTTACAGGGTTTTATAACGGACCATGAGAGAGCGTTGGAAGAATTATTTGGTGAAAATGCAGAGACTTCTCAGAATTACAATGCCTGCATTAACACCATGGCCACTCGCATTTCAACAGTGTTTGCTTCTTTGCGGGTAATCTCTCTAGCTCTCTCTGTTTATGTTTCTATATGTGTGTTTTTCAAAGAAAGGGTTTGAACAGCATGCATATTGCAATTTAAATCCAACTCGAAGGCGTCAAAGATGAATTATTAGAAGGCAGCTAATACAACTGCAACTACACCGGTTTTATTTTAACACCAATATTAAAGAGGTACAAAAAGGACTACAAAGACCTATTAGAGGCGAGCGACTCAGAGCAATTTTTACACCATCATGATCAAGAAATAGAAAATGACAAAATGCTGTTGTCGAGAAAATAAATTTAAGAAGATAAAATGTAAGCATGAATAATATAATATCCAATTAATGCAAAAGAATGTGGCAAAACAAAAAGTGAAAAGGTCATAAACACAAACCAGAAAAAATGAAACGAAACGGAAAGAAAAGAAAAGAGTTCTCATAAAGACCTAAATTAACTATACATCACCATTTCAGTACCATTGTATTGCAAAGCCCCTTTAACCAGTCTAGAAATTTAAGAGAAAAAAAATCACTACCAAGAAAAGGCTAGGACATTTCATATCATTGCAATCTAGAAAGATGAATGAAGAAAATGCCTTTATGCTGTTGCCTTTCAGGAATTCCCTTATGTGAGGTATCGTGCAGCGAAGACGATTGATGCATCCACTTTGACGACACTCCGAGACCTGGTTCCTACCAAGCTGGCAGCAGGCATTTGGAACTGCGTTACCAAGTATAAATCCAGCATAGTGGACTTTCCCCAAACTGAAACTTGTGAGCTTCTAATTGTTGACCGCTCAATTGACCAGGTCTGTTTGGAATCATTGCAATCTTTATTAGATTATAATAACAACCCGATTATTTTCCTGCAAATGCAACATAGACGGCATTTCTCACACTCACATCAAACACCCAAAATATTTTGGAGAATGGAGAGATTGGCACCTGGGCATTTTTATTTCATTTGTTCATATAACTTGTTTCTCAAAATATCAATTGACATATTTTTGAGTATTAACTTGACTGAATTCAAGCAAAACGAATTAGAATTCTGAGTATCAATGTCACTTGAAACTTACTATCACTTGATCTGGTTAGCTAGTTTTAATGCGAGTGAAGGATAACTTACTGATATTCTCTTAGTTGATGTGCCAGTAAATAATATTGGGTGTGAACTGCAACCACAAGAATTGTTGTTATATTTTAAGTCTATTGAATATTGGGTGTAGTATCTGAAGCATCAACTTTTGTTGACTTCTGCATCTGGCAAATTTTCATGGTACAACAAATAAATTACTTGAATCAGCCTGTTTTTCCAGTACTGGTCCCAGTCTGATATTGCAATGTGCTCATGGTTAACCAGTCAATTGATCAGTACATGTGGAAAGACTATTGTTGTTAACTTGCAAATGGCGATAAATATCTGGGTTTGCACCCCAGTATTAATGGATTGCCGACACTGATATCTGTACCTCTATGCATGCAAGAGCCTGATTTTCATATTAGTGATGCAGTAAATGTTAGTGTTACTTAAGTGTTTATGTGGTGTTAGTGTTACTTAAGTGTTTATGTGGTTTCCTGTATCATTTTTTATTTTCATTTTGTTTTGTCGAATATGTAGATTGCTCCGATAATCCATGAATGGACTTATGATGCAATGTGCCACGATTTGCTGCTTATGGATGGTAACAAGTATGTTCATGAGGTAGGCCTCTCACTTTTTTTTTCATTTTCAAATGTACATCTAGTATTTTTCATTTTTCATCGGTCTCAATTTTGTTTGAAATAAAGGTCCCGAGTAAAAATGGTTCGTCAACAGAGAAAAAGGAGGTTCTTTTAGAGGAGCATGATCCTGTATGGCTTGAGCTTCGGCACGTACATATAGGAGAGGTATCTCTTTTAATTAATTGTTTCATTTACTGTAAAATTTTATGTACTGTTTTGTTCACTTCTTTAAAAATCTTGCAGGCTAGCGAGAAATTGCATGATAAAATGACCAATTTCATGTCAAAGAATAAAGCAGCACAAATACATGGCAGGTAAGCTACCTAGAAAATGAAATGTATTATTTTTAGTAACACAACATGTGCAATGATAAGGCTTCATATTGTTCGATATTACTTACTAGCGTGGTACCTATAGCTGCTGGTATAGTATTTATAAGGCTTCATATTGTTCGATATTACTTACTAGCGTGGTACCTATAGCTGCTGGTATGATATTGAGACATATTTTTTCTTTGTATTCTTTGTACCTTGTGTCTGGTTTGTATGTTTTAAAACCTTACTGTGTTGATGTAGAGGTGGTGGTGAGCTGTCAACGAGGGATTTGCAAAAGATAGTACAAGCTCTACCACAGTATAGTGACCAAATTGACAAGCTCTCCTTGCACGTAGAGGTTATGTTTGCTAAATTATGGATATTCAATATGATTTATTGTTTTGTTTTTTTTCTTGATGAAGTTCATATGATTGTAAGTGATGCTTGTACAGATTGCAGGGAAAATAAACAACATAATTAGAGAGAAAGAGCTTCGAGATATTGGAGATCTAGAGCAAAATATTGTTTTTGGGAAAGCAGGGACGACCGAGTTAATTAATTTCTTCAGAACTAGACATGTAATGCATTTTTTAATATCTCTTTTGTCAGTTCCGTGCCTTTAGTATTATTTTAAATATTGAGAGCTGAATGCTAGTTTTTTTTCCATATAATTCATAAAAATTCTTTCTTTTGTTTACGCCAGGTTTGTTTTGTGTTGCGCTTATATGTAAATTAAGATAGAACATAATTATTATACTTTTTCCTAAATTTGTAGTATTCTTGTTGCATGTATCGACAGCAGGAAAATTTTAAAGACCTCAGTATCATATATGTAAAGGGGCCTACATTATTTCTATAATTCAACAAACTTACTTTTTTCTTGTAACTATTTTGTTCTTCTGGATCATTATAGAATACTAGCCGGGAGGATAAACTGCGTCTTCTCATGATTTATGCTTCAGTATATCCTGAGAAGTTTGAAAGTGACAAAGGGAATAAGCTGATGCAGGTATTTAATCAGTAAAATCCATAGGCATATTTTTGGTATTTTATTAGGGACGGGTTCAGTTGGATTGGGATTTTTTTTTATTTTAAAAGCATCCTGCCAGTAGACTGCAGATCTTGATCCACCCATGGGTCTATCTATAGCATTCCATTAGGTTGGTCAGCATTATCAAATTATCAAGTTTGGTTTGGTTCAAATATCCATCTTATTTTGTTCATTTTCTTTCTTTTGTACATGTGTTCATTGACTAGTGGAAATTTAGCGTTTCAGAAAAGATTAACTGAAGTCTAACCAGATCCGGTTGGTGGTTTAGAAAGAATGACCTGAACCTTATTAACTCAAGGGGTTGGCCTTAATTGGGTGTGTTCAGTAGGGTCAAGAATTTCCTGTTCTAGTGTGATATGGTCTCAGCCATTGTCTTTATGACCATTATTACATCATCGTTTTCTTAAGTTTCATATTAACAGAAATCTGGTTTCTTGTGAACAGTTAGCTGGGATATCAGCTGATGACATGATTGCAGTAAATAACATGCGCTGCTTGATGGCAGCACAGGACACCAAAAAGTCATCAAGCGGTTTCAAACTTACTTTTGATATGCACAAGGTATTATTATTAGACTTCTAAGTCTACGAAATGTTCTTACTTGGTGTTGCAACTTTTATTTACTTGTACTCTTTTAATTATTGTTTATGCATCAGAAAAAAGCTACTGTAAGAGAAGAGAAGGAGGGAGACGAACAGAAGAAATGGACTCAATTTCGGTTTTATCCCCTGATAGAGGTGAAACTTCACATAAGTCTTATGGAATTCACAACATTCTTTTGTTTCAATGTTTTGTAAAAATTATAAGAAAACCTTTAAAGGGTTCTTTAACTTTTTAATGTCTGTAGGACTTGTTGGAGAAGTTAAGCAAAGGGAACTTACCAAGAGAGGAATACCCTTGCATGAATGACCCAAGCCCTAGTTTTCATTCAACTCCAGTTAGTACACCTCAAAGAACTACCAATAATGCCCCTCATGTTCCTGCACAGTCTGTTAGATCTAGGCGCACTGGCACATGGGCCCGGCCCCGCAATTCTGATGATGGCTACTCTAGGTATACCTTGGCCCTTCGCTTAAATTAACAACAACACATAATTTGAAATAAAGTAATACTCCCGCATATATTTCTAATGTTTCTAAAATACCGATATAGCATGCGTACTGTATGCTACTTCATTGAATTTTACATGTTTCAGTTCTTTCAGTCTTTGGAAAAAGTTCCTAATTTGAAAATTTTATACTACATATTAAATACTCTATTCTTTATATTTGGAAGTTATGCTTCTTTTTTTTTTCCTTTTGTTTGGGCATTTTTCTGCACTTCTACTGACTGTTTCAGTTAACCTTCCAGATTTCAGTACGCTCTGCATTGTTCACATGAAATTTTATAAATATGCCCTGTGTGACCACAACTTCGTAATCTGTCTTTCTGTTTCCCACAATGCCCTTGCTTTCAAATAAAAAACACTATCTGCTAGATCTGACTGAAATTTTACATACCTTAATGCATTGTAATAGTGTAATACTAAAAACCTGGTTTTCAAGAAGGAAGATAAAAAAACTCGTGAAACTGTAACAATAAAATTGAAATTATATAGATCACTCACACACATATCCAAACAGAGACTAGAAGTACGATGGGAAAATGAAGAGACGAGGATGATTCCAAGAAATTAACTGAAAAGGATGATTTCTCAGTGTGTGTGTGTTTTTTTTTTATTAACTACTAATGCATGCTTTTTCCATTTTAGTGTTTGTTGTTTCTTTCGTTTTTCAATGAAACCATGAACCAAATGAGGAACTCATCTTTGTTTGTAAGTTAAATAGTCCGCAAGCACTAGAATTGAAGTTTTTGTTTCCTTTTTCTCTTTCAGTGACTCAGTCCTGAGACATGCATCAAGCGACTTCAGAAAGATGGGTCAGAGAATATTTGTCTTTGTTATTGGTGGGGCCAGTCGGTCAGAGGTACTAGCTCTGATTTTTCCACTATTTTTTTGTGATTGGAACTCTGAAATGACTTTAGTGTTTGAAATTGTTTGAAAAATGCCAAATGCAGCTTCGTGTGGTCCATAAGCTGTCCACAAAGCTACAAAGAGAAATTATACTTGGCTCGTCTAGTCTCGATGATCCTCAAACATTTATCACAGTAAGGCTTCAATTTTTTTCCTCTCTTTTCCCTAGAAGTATCTGCAAACTCAATTGCCATAAATGCAGTACATCTCAACTGCTTGTTTTTTTGACCAATTGTTTGCACATAATTTAAAATTGAGTTTAGTTCACTTATAAATCTTACTTCATATGTCTATTACTACAAAACTGAATCAAATTATCTTTTTTGAACAGAAAATTAAAATGTTGTCCCAAGATCTTTCACTGGATGACCTTCAAATATAGAGAATTGTTGGATTCATACTGCTTGTCTCATGTTGTTTTGCTTGTTGTTCCTCCTGGAACTTTTTCCTGGATTTCTATTGTGCTTCCCAAAAAAATGGCATATAATGATTGTGTTCGTTACGGGCAGCTTCCACTTACTGGTTTCATTCTTGGCTGTTGTATATATACTTGTGATTTATGAAATATTGTTATAGGCTTCACCTGTTGTACCTGTGTATCATAAATAGAAACAGACCTTGGTAGATTCTTTTTTGTTTATCATTATATTTACTTTCTAATTTACTGTTTATAGTTTGTTCTTGTGTAGTCACGAGGGATGTAATTAGGAGAGTGCGAGAGTATTTTTTTTTTTTTTTTTTCACATTCTTTGTTTCATCGTTTCGTTGAATCTATGAACAAGATAGATATAAATTGGAACGCCTACTACTGGGTACTGAGTCTGCTGAATCCGAGGACTAAGAAACATGTTATTGCTGTGGAGTTTGGACGGGAGCCTGCTATTCTCCAATTAAGTACAAAAATGCAAACGTGAAAATGTTTTTGGCGCCTTAATTCCTTGAGCGGATTACAAAGGGGTTCGTCATTTATCCCGAATTTAATACTCTTGTGAGTTATGATTTTCTATGCCATAATATCATCAGCCTTCAAATTGTGTAGTTAAAAATTGTTACAGTCGTTTATTCTTTGCCATGGCTGTTGGTGGTTTGCATTTTACCTCGAAGGAAGTCACTACCCCTCTCTATTTTCAATCAAATAAGGTTGACGTAAAGTGTTCTTCGTTATCAAGTATAAACTTTACGTAAAGTGTTCTTCGTTAACAAGTATAAACTTCAAGTGTATAAAGAGCTAATCCTTTTCAACCATCACTTTAGGTATAGTATTCACGGAACTTAACGTGTCAGCTAAAATAATTGATAATTCTGAGGTGTCACTGTGTCAGTTTGTCTAGAGAGGAAAAAAAAGTTGCCCTGTGATTAGTTCCGTTGCGATACAACACGGCACACATATCAACCACATGTTGTGTTGATTCACATGTCGTGACCATTCTATAAGAAAAATAACACGGCATAGGGCGCACAACATTTTTTATTTGATTTTTTTTTCAATAAACCAACTTAAATTATAAAAGAATAGTTAAAGTGAACAATCACAGTAGTTTTTTTTTTTAAAGGCTTAGGCCCGTTGCATTGAAGGAAACATAGTTAAATTACAAACTTCTCGACTATCAGACCATCATAGTAGTGGCTCTAACCCACAATGAAACGTTCTCCTACATAACCGATAAAACTAAAGTAGCATACGAGACATAACCAACATAACATACACACAAAGCATCCAAAATATGAAACTATAACAAAAGCAGCTAGTTAAAGATGAAGCAGATAAGCTCAGAACGAATATTCTGTGTTGGCCGATTCCACCAGCACTTGTTCTGGTTCCATTTCTTGAAGTGGAATCTGAGAAGTATCATCTGGAAGCCAGTTAATGCCTGCTCCTCCTCAATAGCTTGATGGTCCAAATTTCCTGTCCAAAGAAACACCCAATGAATAATATTCAACACGGAAACTTTAATGCTATCACAAGTTTTTTGGTTAAAGCAAATATTGTTTCTCAATAACTAGGTAGTCCAAGCAAGTGCACTAAACACCATGAGAAATTGATTTTTCTGGCTTGCTGGTAAGGACATAGTAAAATCTAACACATCCTCAATAGACTGCCATTGATCAAAATAATCCTGACACTGGCCCATCCAAAACCATAATTTTCTCACTCTAGTACATTGAACAAAGAGGTGGTCTAGGGTTTCCTCCAAAGAGCAAAAATGACAAGTTGTATCACCAGTCCAACCTTTACCAGCTAAATTAGTTTTGGTTAACATTTTTTTATGAGTAACCAACCACATGAAGACTTGAATTTTGGGAGGGTATTTGACTGACCACCATGTCAGTGCATGCAATTCTCTTATCCCTCCAAAATTAAGAAACTAGTAAAATGATTTAACAGTGAGTTTTCCTGTTGAATTGAAATTCCAACGTAAGGTGTCTTCCTTTGTATCTGAGTGAAAGGAGGAAATAATATGTAAGATTTTCTCCCATTCATATCTGGTAACTCATGTAAAGTGTCTGTGAAAATTAACAGCCAGCCCTTTAGATGCTATAACATCTGCTAAAGTAATATTAGGATTACTATAGAGATAAAAAAAAACAAAAGGATATAAGACTGATAAGGCACAGTCCCCCATCCACACATCAGTCCAAAAGTGAAGTTCACTCTGGTTACCAGGGTGGTAGGATTTTCCTAAGTTCACTAGATCTTGCAAGTGAAGTAATGCTTTCCAAAAACTAGGTCTTGCAAGTGAAGTAATGCTTTCCAAAAAGGGAAAGGGTCAAGAGGATGATCTGACAAATAGTTCAATTGTATAACATGTTTTCACATCTCCTGACAACATGGATCTTTAAATTTCCAAAGCCATTTAAAAAACAAAGCTCTATTCATTTGTTCCAAATCTAAAATTCCTAAACCACCAAATTCTTTATCTTGACAAACCTTATCCCAGCTCACTAAGGAATATCCTTTTCTATTCTGTCCATAACCCTGCCAAAAAAATTTCCTTCATCTCAAATCAATCAGTTTTAACACACCTAAATAGAAAGAGCATACATGGGGACAGAGGAAAGAGTTGCATTAATCAAAGTTCTTATGCCCCAAATGGGAATTAAATTACTATGTCATTCTTGCAGTTTATTGTCTACCTTACTAATGATAAAGTCTCAATCTTTAATGCACATTTTATTATGGTGTAAAGGTAAACCAAGGTACTTGAAGGGAAAAGAACCACTTTGCACCCAAAAGTGTATGCCATATAGGAAAGCATCTCTAAATCTAAATTAATTGGAAACATATCAGTTTTGTCAAAATTTATTCGAATCTCTGATAAAGCTTCAAACCCTTTCATGGTCCACCAAATTTTTTCAATCATCCCAGGAGCTGATAACACAAAAAATTTAGTGACATAAGCATAATGACAATTAGTAACTGGGTATTGCTGTTGACATGGGAGACCCAAACCATGAATAAGTTGAAGAGTTCTACCTTTATTAAACATATGACTAAGAGAATCATCAACTAAAATGTACAAAAAAGGGGATAAAGAGTCTCCTTGTCTAACCCCTCTTTTACAAAAAAAAAAAGAAAAAAAAAAGAAAGGTGTGAGATGGCCATTAATAGACAAGCAAGATTGAGAACTGTGGAGCCAATTAGAAATCCAATTGATCAATTTTGCCCCAAAATTCTTAGATGTTAATACTTCTATCAAATATTCCCAATTAATTTTATCATAGGCCTTCTCAAAATTAATTTTCAAGACCACATCTTGTTGACATGTTACTTTAGCATAATGGATGACTTCTTGACTAAGGACTACATTGTCAAGAATATATCTCCCTTTGACAAAGGCAACTTGGGAGGGATCAATGATTCTATTCATATATTTTCTAATCTGATTGTTAGTATTTTGGATATGATCTTAAAACTACAATTAACTAGACTAATAGGTCTATATTTTTTCAACACCTCAGCATCATGTTCCTTTGGAATCAAACAAATTACCGATTTATTAAGATGTTGTAAAGATAGAGTATGATTGTAAAAATGGGAGCACATCAGGTATAAGTCATGTTTAACCAATTTCCAAAAAAATTGATATAATTTAAAGGTGAAACCATCAGGTCCTAGAGCCCTATTGGGGTCTGAGGCAAAGACAGCCTGATGAATTTCCTCTTCTTAAGGGAAACTCAAGGATACATTGTTCTTGTGTAGTCAATAAATTTTCAGGATTCCAAAAATCTAATTCTAGAGTAGCATATTTAATTCCTGAATTTTCTAACAGGTCTTTGTAATAGTCAAAAGCATGATGTTGAATGTCAGAGACACTAGTAAGGACTATATTATTATCAACCAGTCTAGAAATCCTGTTTTTTTTTTTCCTTCTATGAGAAGCGACTTTATGAAAAAATTTGGTATTTTTATCTCCAGCTTCAACTCATTGTTGTTTGGCTCTCAACTTCCAATATTCCTCTTCAGAGAGGTAGATATCCTCTAAGGTTCTTTTAGTGGTGGCCCATAGGAGTTCTTCCTCTTCAGTAAGGACTCTCAGATTTGCAGCTTGTTCTAATTCATGTAATATTTTCAAAGCTGCAGATTTCTGTCTCTTTTTTTTTCCATAAAAATTATTTGCCCAACCAGAAATTTTTCTTTTCAAATGTTTCATTTTTTGTTTCCTTTGAAAAGCAAAGTCTCTAGTAGGGAGAATTGGTTTCTCAGCCCACCACTTATGAACCAAGGAGAAATTCAGCATTAAGAAATCATTATGGATCAAATCTAAACACAGGAGGAGGTTGAGCAATATTATTAATTAACTGCAAAACTATAGGACAATGATCTGAGCCAAAAGAGCTTGATGAGGAAATACTTTCATTAGGGAAACAATCACATTATGAATAACGTGCGGTGATAATTTACGTGATGTCACTGTTCTCCATCATTTCAATCACGACACAGTATATGACGAAGTCGCCATGTGTTAATTAAGATACGATGTGACACAAATTTACTACACTAAAGGTGTGTTTGTTTGTCCATGGAATTGTGCGGGGTGAAATTTTACGGATTCAGAAATCCACTAATTATTTACGGGAACACATACTCATAAATATGCATAGGAATGGTTATGAGAATGTACTAGAATGAATGTTCGGTTGTATTGTAAAATTAATTGTGAAAATTCATGATTTATTTGGAAAATATGTATATCTATTTAAAAAAATTTCATCTATTTAATTAGATCAATAATGTGTAGTCAGTTTTACCATATATTATTATATTTAAAATGGGTTGTATGTAAAAAAAATTTGTAATTTGTAAAATTAAAAAAGAAAACAAGTGTTGTCCGGATTCCAGAACTCGGTTAGTCCCACAGGAGAAAATGAAGTATAGTTGAGCTAATTATATATAACCCCTTAGGGTATGTTTGGTTGGATTGAGAATAAATTATTTTTAGAGTTAGGCTATTCTGAATAACTTATTCAATGTTTGGTTGGATTAGAATAGTTAGAATAGAAAATTCAAACTTTTTATTTTATTAGAATAGATTATTCTTAAGAGTTTTGAGATTTGACTATTTTAATAAGACAAAACGCGTTAGGGCTGCTAATGAGCTTGACTCGGCTCAGACTCGGCTCGGACTCAATGAGAGAAGCATAACGGCCCGGCTCAGACTCGGCTCGATTTTGAAAGAAAAAACTCGACTCGACTCGGCTCGGCTCATGTAAATAATTGACTCGGCTCGGCCGGGCCGAGCCGGCTCGCGAGCCGACTCAAACCATATTTGGGCTTTTTCACAAAATGCAACAGCTATTTGTTTAACATATGATCTGTGCTTGTGTATTCACATTATTATTTTTAATTGGGTAAGATGATCCAACTATTACTTTAAATAATAAAGTTGAGTCAACTATCATTGTAAACCAAATTAACAATATAGTGTCACTAAAAGATGTACAGGCATTGTAACGTAAATGCTAAGAAATTGGGGATTCCCGAGAAGCAAATATTTATGACTAATATCTAAAAAACAAAAAGGATAGTTGAACAGAGAACATACTATATTCTTAACCAACAAGTATACTAATAATGAGCAAACGAAACAAAATGCAGTATACTCTGCCTTTACCCAGTTCATTTCTAGCAAGTAATAACCAAACAAAAACACAAAGTTTAGACTGAATACATATTAAAGCAAAAAGGCATTCTTCACTTGGTCAAAGGGCCTCCTTTTCCTCAGCTGTTTAGTCAAGAAAGAAATAAATAAAGCTGATAGTTATTAAAATGATAATGAGTACTTCTACCAGTTGATATTGATATTTTGTTACTTGTGCTATCAAAAGAAGTTAGACAAATAAATAAATAAAGCTGATAGTTATTAAAATGATAATGAGTACTTCTACCAGTTGAACTCTGAACTTATTGGAAGGGCTTCTTCTTCCTCAGCTGTTTAAGCAAAAAGAACAAAAACATATCATTGGCCAAAAAAAAAACTCGAGATGAAATGAGATAAGAATAAATTAAAGAAACAAAGGATGATCAAAATATGCAAAGAAGCCCCTGTAATTTTAGTGTTTGTGAACATAGGCTACAAGTACAAGACTCCACATGACATAAATACCCTTGAAACACCAAAAATACAAAATGATAAATAAAGTATTTACCTCTAATACCAATCAAGAATTCGGCATGAATGGATGAAATTTTTCCAAGTTGAAACTCCCATCAATAGAGGCAAACCAATCCTTAGAGCAAATTAGTGCCTCGATCGTCTCCGGTGTCATAGAGCTCCTTAAATGGTCTGTCAACCGACCCGCTGCACTAAAAGCCTTTGTTGCATCAAGAAATACTCGCAAAAACTTTTCCATCTCTACCGTCTCATTCCACTCCTCCAAACTAGGAACACTCATCGAAGTGCCATCTCCATACCTTACCAAGGCATCCTTGTACTTCAAAGCTTCACTAACCATCTCATAGGTCGAATTTAATCGAGTAGGACAATCTAAAATCAACCATCTTTTAGATGGCAAGTGCATTGTATCTAAGATCTCGTTGAAGGTTTGGAGTCGCGGGCCACTAAATTTTATATACCACATCATCTCTCTAATTCTTGTCAAAGCCAGCTGAAGAATCTCCATACCATCCTGCACCATAATATTTAAGATATGGGCCCTACATCTTATGTACATGTTTTCACCCTAAAAAACAGGTTTGTCCCAAAGCATGTTCTCCAAAAACAACATTGCATTAATGTTCGCTGAATAATTTTCAAGAGTGATTGTGAACACCTTCTGATCCAACTTCCAATCAAATATAGCTTTCTTAATTGCACTTGCAATTCCTGAATCCGAATGTGGATAAGGTATTTGACTGAAAGAAATAATCTTTTTGTGAAAGTTGAAACTCTTATCGATGTAATGTGCCGTTACGCACAAATATCCCAAACTGACACTTGAAGTCCAAATATCACTTGTAAAAGACACATGCGAATCCAATGCTTCAAACTCCTTCATCAATACCCCACTTCCAGCCTTAAATACCCTTACACAATCATTCCTTAAAGTCTGACGTCCAACTGCTCTGTACTCGGGTCTCAATGATCTCATTGCCGGTTCCCAAAACCGACTTTCAATGACTGAAAACGGTATTTCAGCATCTATGAAAAGCATCGTCATGAGATCACGGGTCAACTCGGTATTAAATTTAGCTGATTGAAGCAGATCATCTTTTTGGCCCGATGTGAACGAAGCCCTTTTTTCTTCATCGATTTCTTTGCATCTTTTTTCAATATGGCGATTCAAGTGAGTAGTCCCTATGTTAGGACCGGTAGTAAACTCCTTCAGACAATGCTTGCACACGGCCTTATCTCCAACTTCATCAAAATGCTTCCACACAAGTGCTTTTCTCTTTTTTGATTGACTTCGGGTTAGTTGGATCGATTCGCTTTGAGAATCTCCGACCTCGGGGTTCGTTTGGGAGTGAGTTTGAGACATTAACTGTACAAAAAAAAAAGTTTCATCTCGTTAGAAAGGAATGTAACAACAAGTTCTTACATCATACAACATGTCTAGAATTATTACAACCATTATGCTAAGCAACAGTGCTATATAAATTAACACTAAAGAGCTGCATTTCTATGTTCTCTAAAGACAATTCATTTTTGCTAAAAAAACACATGCTTGTCCTGCATTTCTATGCTCTCTAAAGACAATTCATTTTTGCAGCACGAACATGAAATTGTCCCCTCAAATAGACATTTATAATTTAAAACATAAGCAATGCTAGAAAAAAAAACAAAGAAGTCAAGATATATGATATTTCTCTTCTAATTTTAATTAGGATCTTATGGTGGGCCTTATGCAATCACATGCAACATATATGATATTTTGGTAACAAACTCACAAAAGTAATATGAAAATGCAGAATATGTATCAAAATATCAGAATATGTATCAGAATAAACCCACAAATCTTAATAAAAAAACATTAACATGTAAAAGAGAACCCAAATTTTAGACAATACCAAAATTCCTTACCCCACAAGGAAATTACTCTTTAATAATCTACTGGTTCTTCCTTCACCTTTATCTTTTGCTTCTTTGAACTTTCTGCACCAGTGTTGTCTAATCTGAAACTCAAACATCAATAAACTTAAGTATATGGTATAAATAATCCAGCCTCAATTCAGCCAATTAAATGCTTTGTTGCATTTAGTTAAACCCTCATTTGAGATATTATAATTGGTCAATTAAATGCCAATAAAAAACACAAAAAGCCAACCAGACAAGTATATTCACTACAAACTAACAGAAAGAACAATACAACCTGAACACAAGCAAAACTCACAATAAATTAACCCGAGGGGTAGTTTTGCATTATTTCCCACAGAATCCAGGATGCCAGATTTGTCAGAATCTGATTGTTCAGGCCGGGAGCCAGAATTTTAAACAGGTAAACGAATTAACCAATCCCACCTATCAAAGCAGTATCTGAATTTTAAACAGGTAAACGAATTGTTCAGGCCAGGATGCCATCGTCTACCACGGAAACATACCTCAATAACAGAAGGAGATGCGATTTGCTGATTCCCTTAATCCCTTTGATTTTCTGAATCAGTATCGATAAAACCCACAAAATAAAAACAGTATCTGAATCAGTATCGATAAAACCCACAAATTTTCAGAAGAGAATCAGTCTCCAAATTTGAAATAATTCAAAGAGAGAGAGAGCACCTGAGAATCAGTCTCCAGGTTTAGGGTTTAGGTGAGAGGCGAGAGGCGAGAGAGCGACAGAGATGAGAGGCGAGAGGCGAGAGGCGAGAGGTTGAGGTGAGAGGCGAGAGGCGAGAGGCGAGAGAGCGACAGAGATGAGAGTCTGAGAGATCGCGAGCTGAGAGGCGAGAGAACTCGATTCGATGGGCTCATGAGCCGGCCCGGATTCGGCTCGGTGGATATGTCAAATTTTGAGTCGAGTCGAGTCCGAGTTTTTTTCAGTTAGGGCCCGACTCGATATCAATTATTGAGCTGTTCAACTCATGAATTCGTGAGCCGGCTCGGCTCATTAGCAGCCCTAAAACGCGTAGAGACTAGAGAGAGAGAGCGGTTGAAAAAAAACTGGGACTGAGTTTGTGTTATATTTTCGAATAATTTACATTGTTGTAGAAATTTGTTTGAGAAAAATAAATGAAATTAGTGAGAACAAATGAGCCATCCGAACGAATTTTGGAAATATTATCCAGTAGTTACCTACTAAATCTCATGAACATGGTTTGTTCCTGTGAAATGGCAGCTTGAGTATATAAAAAATTCTTTATGTAAATATAAATAATCTGAACCAATTTAAGCTTAGTGCTTAAAAAGTAATTATCGACTTCGATATAAATGCTAATGTATGGTTTGGATAATTTATAGCAAGTGGGGGCACAAAGGACAGGGATACTGTTAAGATGGGACGGATTGAACTTTGAATAGGTTGGCCTTGCAAATACTACACTGATATCTTATCATCGAAAAAGATTTAAAAAATGGGGCATTCCGAGAATCGAACTCGGGACCTCTCGCACCCAAAGCGAGAATCATACCACTAGACCAAATGCCCTTGTTGTTTTCTTTCTAAAGGTTATGTTATTTGTACTATTACAACTCAACTTAGGTCATTTTATAATTTTACCCATAAATCTTGAACTGAACCAAACATAAAATAGGTACTGGTACGGAATGGTACCGGTAACTAGAGTGGAAAAAAATGATACGGCGGAGCCGACTCCGTCACAGAATAGCACGCTACGCGTGTCAGTTACGTGCCGTGACTTGCATGTCTCTTGTCGTGACTATTTGCTTGCCGTGCTCATCTTTTGAAACTTTGGCACGGCACGACACGATACGTAAACTATTTAGTCACGCGAGTCACGTGTAATTAGACCATTAGATATTGATTAATGGTGAATCTTGAATGAATAATCTAAATTATGATTAAATAGTCACGTGAGTCACATATGGTCACGGCACGTTTAGGCACGGACTCACGTGGCGTGACCATTCGCGTGCCGTGACCACCCCTTGATATTTTAGTCACGGCACGGCACGTGAAAAATTAACTTGGTCACGGCAGGTCACGGCACGGCACGAGACCAAAGTCACGGCATGCTAGTTAAGTCACGGCACGGCACATTACGTTTTTTCTACTCTACCAGTAACGAGAGACGTAAATTTAATAATAAACTGCTCCCAAATTTATGTTTTTGCAACAAAATTGGTACTATGATCTATTGGTACCATATTATAATTTAAACCGTACATGTCCCTAAACAGCACCAAATCAATACTAATAAGAAAGCATAATTACTCAAATTAATTATCAAATTCAGATTCGAGTCGAGGTAAAAGAAAATAAAAGAAAGGTATCAACCAATTTAACATTAGCACAATTATGAAACAAGTTTTTTTAGTTCAATTCACTGTGACTTAAAACCTGTGCTCTTTTCTTAACAAAGTTTCCAAACTCTAATCAATTGCGAGGAGAAATCAGAGAATCAGTTCAGGGAGCATGAAACTCACTATGCTATGCACCACCAGTTGAAAAAGGAAATGAAAATAAGCGCACACACAGCTATAAATTCCAATCGCAAGGTGCTAGAGAGAAATTTTAAACCCTAGCGATATGAGATATAGGAGAGGTACTGAAACAAAAAATTCGACGAAGACAGAGAAAGTGAAAAGTGAGCGGTGGAATAAAATAAAGAGTAAAAATATTTAAGTAGAGAGAGATGGATTTATTAATCAAAGATTAAGAAAGCGCATCTGCTGAAATCTGAGACCGGTAATAGTAATCATGAAATCCCTGTAATCTGAATATAGCCGTCGAACTGTTCTGAGATGTTTGCAAGTAAAAACCAACTGTTTCGAGATGTATTCTCGGAAAAAGTTCGATAGCTGAATTCGGATTGGAGGGATTTCAAAATTACTGTTCATTGGTTTCAGAATTTTCAGCTGATCCGAATCCAAAGATAAAACCTACCCAATATTGAGCTGCTTATTTCTTTTCTCTAAGGCCTACGGCCCAGTTTTCATTAAAAAAATAACAGCCTTATATGTTTTGATTAATTAATGTTAGGGTTTCCAGAGAATAGATCAAAAACAAGATATAAAATTTTATGAGAAAATTTAATTATAATTTTTGACTTTATGATTACATAGAGTATAAATAATATAATTTATAGCAATATAAATTTCTAAAAGATAACTCTATAAATGACATGTTTTAAAATATCCTATACTAAAATACTAAATTCTTCCTACTTAATATAGCCTGTCAAACATAGTATACTATTCTGATATCCTGCTAAATCAAGCCTGATAAAAATATGATGATATGATGAGAGACCTACACAACAATCCTTCCCTTGACTTGAAATCTCATCCTGAAACAAAACTCTAAAATAAACTCCTAAATCATATCATCAATTTGAATTTCAACTAAATTAGCATAGCCCGAAGAACTATAACCCTGGTCTATCTTCTGTTTATTCTTGAACTTGAAACAGTCGGCCTTAATGTGTCCTTTCTTTTGGCAACAATTGTAAATTAGGTTTTGTGCTTAGAGCTCGAATAGGTTGATGATAAAGTCAAGTTCTTCTTCTTTTCTCTCACATCCTCATCGTCCACCTTGATACCAATTCTCTTCATATAATTGAGAAGTGAGGTATAGTCTGATATATGAACCTTAATGGATGTACCTTTTGCCATCTTGAAAGAAGGACACCTCTACTTGCTTGGTCTTTACGCGGAGCACGAGTGCGCAGAGGAAACACCTGGCGCCTGAATGCTTCTCCCACGATACATAGACGAATCTAAAAAACCCTCAACGGCAACAGCAGAATAGCATTGAATTCACCGAACAACATCCGGCGATGAAGATGACTCTGATACCAATTTGTTTGGGTTTCGAGAGAAGAGGCCAGAAAATATCTTTATGATTTCATAGAAACTTAATTGTATTCCTTGACTTCATGATTACATAGAGTACAAATGAAATATATTTATAACAATATAAATCTCTAAAAAGAGGACCTTATAAATGATATGTTCTAAAATATTCTATACTAAGATACTAAATTATTCCTTCTTAATATAGTCTGCCAAACATAGTCTACTATTCTGACATCCTGCTAAATTAAACCTAATGAAAATATATGATGAGTTGAGAGGCATACACAACAATTAATTAATATCATACCTACATTATAAATATGATTTATATTAAGTAGACTCCCTTTCAGGTAATCTTTTACAATTAGTAAATCCGGACTGTCAAACCGTAAAGTGAGGAGAATATTTTATGGTACCAGGGAGTAGAGTGGAAAAAATGTGTTGTACCGTGCCGTGACTTTGGTCTCGTGCCGTGTCATGCCGTAACCAAGTTAATTTTTCACGTGCCGTGCTATGCCGACCAAAATATCAAAGGGTGGTCACGGCACGCGAATGGTCACGCCATGTCCAAACGTGCCGTGATCAAACGTGACTCGCGTGACCATTTTATTATAATTTAAGTTAGTTTATTCAAGATTCACCATTTGAGCAAGATCTAACGGTCCTAATTACACGTGACTCGTGTGACCACGTGTTGTGCCGTGCCGTGACTAGATCTTTCTCGTGATATTCCGTGCCGTGTCAAATTTTCAAAAGATGATCACAGTACGCGAATGGTCACGGTACGCAAATGGTCAAAACACATAACCGACATGCGTGCCTTGCCGTTCCGTACCGTAACCGTGACGGAGCGGGCACCGTCGTGCCATTTTTCCCGCTCTACCAGGGAGGATACTTGTCCGCTTTATATTTGGTGGTAACAGATAACTATCACCTGCCATGCCATAAATACCCGGGACACGGGACACTGTTTTGAGTTTTGAGTTTTGACACGTCTCCTTCAGGATCCATATTATTTAATGAGGGTAGCAGGCCGTTGGTTTATTGCCAATCCTCTGCATTCTTTTCTCAAATGTAATTAATATTAAAGACCTCGAGTTATTTTATAATAAGTATTGGATTTATATGATTTTTTGTACAATTTTTTTAAAACTAATTATGCTAAATATGATTGTGATATTTTCCTTTTATTAAAAAAAATTTGTACTTGATTATTCCGTACTTAAACTAAATTTATAATTAAATAAAGAGTAAATCACAAGAATGATCCTTATAATATCACTTATTATCATTTCAGTTCTTTAAATTCTAAAAATATCATTTTGGTCCTTAAATTTTTTAATCTATAACGAATTAGTCCTACAATAATTACTGGTAAATAATTAGATGAGATCCACATTAGCATCAATGTCATAATGATTCTTAAGCTCGGATTCTTTTAATCAATTATTGATTGCATGAATAACGATACTAGTATCAAATTAATTTGGATGGTTTGTGAGACGACATTAATATTAGTTACAACGCTTATAAATTGACACTATAATAGATGAAAATATTTTTTTTTCTTTAATGAATGTTAACGGCAGAACACATTTGGCATTATTTAAGAACTTTAAAGATCAAAATGATATTGTTAATAAAATGTAATAAGAGAGTTTTAGGTAGAAGAAGAATCTTTATTCATTTCTTGATTACTTTTACAATTACAGATCACGCCTATATATAGGCTATGATTAATGCTTAACTATGGTTAGACTCTATTAATCAGAGTTCTAACAGCTAACCTAGACTGTTACAGTAACTAATAGATCTTGCTAACTAATTGGTCAAAGCTTGACTAATTGGTCAAAGCTGTTGACTTTCCAATGTATCTCTATTAATTAAAAATTAAAAGTACTAAAATAATATAAATATGTGATATTTAAAGGACTCATTGTATAATTTACTCTTAACTAAACATTATGTATGTATTGTAATTAGAAGTTAAAATATAATTTATTTTTCTAATTGACTACAAACTCTTCTTCTTCTTCTTTTTCATTTAGTTTAAATATCAATCGTCATGCAAGACATCTTGAGAGATACTTTAATATTGTTTTGAGTAAGGCGCGTGGTATGGACGCAAGATGGCCCGAACCATTGCGGCGGCCCCTGACTTTCATATGGTGTGGCAGGTTACAGAAACCGGTTCAGAACTTCGTTTTGTCAGTTTTATATTGCGGATTTTTAATCTTTAATTTGAGTCTCTTGTTGTTATTTCACCACACCTGCAATCTGACTCACTATAAACCGTTTCTATTTTTAAAAAGTACATGCTTACAAATTTTACAAACTTCTAATTTATATGTAGTACTAGTACATGCTTACATGGTGACCTGCCATTCTGGCCACAACAAAAATTTGCCCGTGCCAGGAAGCAACAAGACTCAAGATAAAACAGATAATGTAAACATCTTGCTCACAAATCTGGTGCATTAAACATCACACAACTTTCTAAACATATTTATGAAACTACCATTATTTATTTTAATAATACAAGAAAACATGAACTACCAACCATTTGCAAGGTATCTCCAACAAAACAACCCCAGTAAAATCTCCAAAGTAACGGTTCGATCCTCCTTACTCCTCCTCCAACTCGAAGGCCGAAACAGGGAAGGTTCTCCCGATACCAGTTGGGGTATTAAAGATGATCTTCTTCCCCTCGGGATCATCTATGACCATCGACGTGAGGGTAATCCAGATCATGAGCTCCTTTGCCTTGACACCTGTCATGCGCTTCATCTTCTTGTCTTCCACAAAGGCGGTGACTTCCTTTGCGTACCAGACATTTTTGTTGATTTTTTTGAAATTGTGAGTCGTCTCGTTCTTTTGCTTGAGCCACACGAAGCCGGTAGACCGGTTGTAGCCGACCTCCTCCATGTCGTTCAATGGGAGGAGGCCACGTGGCAGGTGGAGCTCTTCAAGGAGCTCGATCGACTTCTTGATGCACAGATCGTGGCCAGTGAAGACCTCAGCGCCTTCTCTGTGGTTCTCAATCGTTTGCTGTGCCATGGCTAGTTTGATTGTTGTGGTTTTTTTGGGTTTTCTTTTGAGGTGGGTTTTAGATTTGAGAGAAGATTGGACGGGTAATTAATAGAACTTGGTATCTTCCGACATACACGTCTCGCTCGCTTTCTGTTTGGTGGTGACCGATAACAATCACCTGCAATGTCATAAATTCCCGGGACACGGACACGATCTCTGAGTTTTTGAGTTTTGACTTGTCTCCATCAGGGGACAGTATCCTCTCCATTACTGTAAAAGATTCCTTTCACTTCACGGTTTAAGATTAACTATCAGCCGCTTTGAGATTTGGGCTAGCGCAGGGACAGTATTATTGGGCTTTGATATTCGTGCCAAGTTAAAAAGAACGGTCCAGATCCAGTAATTGTAAAAAATTCCCTATTACAGTACCGGAGAGGATGTGAATTCTCCATCAGGACAGGATTGAATACAAACTCTTCTTCTTCTCTTTCATTTAGTTTGAATATGAATTGTCTATTTCTTTTTCTTTTTCTTTTTGGGCTTTGTATTAATATTCAGAGAAACATTCAATCATGGTTGAGTTTTTTGATATTGTATTCTATAGTATTATTTTAATTTAAAAATTAAATTATTTCCTCAATATAGTATTTTTATTTTCAAATAAAGTCCCAGAGATCATTCAACTACAAACATTAATTGCCTAGCTCCTAGGTTTCACGGTCCAACATTTATGTCAGTACTACTCAAATTTTTGTACCTTTTTTCATGCCTTTTTGGGACAAATTCCTTTTTGATAGATGAAAACTCACAAAGTATCTATCATAGAGATACTTTTGTTGACGACTCTACTAGTCTACTCTCTTGTACAAAGTAAACAATTTTTGTGTTTGCAGCTATATATTGCACCCATACTCCTCCTAAGATCCTGTACCTGTATCGGACGGGTATCGGATACGGATACGGCTCCGATACGTGTCGGATATGCCAGCTGGCGTATCAGGTTACGTGACGTATCCTTAACTCACTGATACGGTCGCCGATACGCATTAAAACTGATCGATATGCCGCCGATAAGTGTTGAAACGGACCGTACGCCTGAACACGCACCAATACAACCTCGCGAACCAGCTTTGGATCCATGGACCACGCATGGACCAGCGCACCAACCCCTGCTCCATGAACCGCGCATAGAGCTAAATTTTTTTTTTTGCGCAAGACAAGAATCGAACCCAAGCTAGTACCATCAACGACATAGGCCCTTACCACTACACAAACTCAATTTTGTTGTTAAAACATAGTAGCGCGGCTTTTTAATGTATACCTGGGTTATTGTACCCAAAAATTTTATATTTAATTTATATAATCCAGATGTTTAATAAATAATATATATATAAAATAGGCGTATCGTATCCGAATTTTTTAAAAATTTCTGTATTGCCGTATCCGTGCAACATAGATTTGCAGTAGGTTTTACTTTTAAGTTTTAACCCAATTGCAAACACCAAGTTTTTACATTTTACAAAAGAGCAGGGTCGTCACTCGTCAACAAGAATCTATATCCTCGGAGGTAACAAAATATTTCTTGTGTTGACGGCCGTCCGATCATAATGCGACCAATCCGTCTCGAGATTCTCATTGGACAGTTCAGATTCAAACGGAAATATTCTGTTACCTTAGGTGATTTGAATTCCGTCAACAGAAGTACAAAAATAGTAGTGGGAGTCTGAGCCGTATGGTCTTCAACGCCGAAATTTTTTAGTTACCACCCCCATAAAATTTTAATTAAACAAATACCACTTCCATCAATTTATTTCAACAAATATCATCCACACGGACTAAGGAGCGCACCAAATTAGAATAGTGCACACCTTAAGAAAAGATACCATTTGATGCTCTAACTGAGGGCACACCAAGTGTTACCCTTCCCCACGCATCAACTCTTTTTTTTTGTTCTGTTTTTGTTTTGCAATTTTGAAATTATGAATTTTGTTTTGGATGCTGAACTTTATTTGCTTTATAATTTTATTTCCTTAAAAGACAAAAAAACTACAAATTAGCTAGTTTTAACTAAAAAATAGAACAAATAAAATCACAACATATAAACCTACTACAACACAATATAAAGTCTACTACAACATAACTAATAAATCCTACTACAACACAATATAAAGTCTACTACAACATAACACACATTCCATCTAAAAAAACAAATTGAAATATTATTGCAGAAAAAAATATGAAGCACAACATAACCACCTCTTGAACGATGAAACTGCAGAAAAAAAATATCTATTGTTACAACAATTGTTAATTTTGTGACATGTGATTTAAAAAAAAAAATTACCTTATTGAGTATGGTTTCTAGCATCTCTTCTCCTTCTCGCATTCTTTTCGAGGGTTGCTTTGTTGGTCCGGTGATCCTTTTGTCTTCCTTCTAATATGTCCATCCACATTTGGATCCGGTTGTGCCGTCTCCTACCCAACTTCACTAACCGATGCTCTGGAACTAAGATCGCTCCTTCATGCGCTGGCCATTCACTTTGATTGTCATGCACGTGGAATTCACCACTTCATGTATCGATGAGTGTTTGAATGTTGTAGTAGCAATTTACGAAGACATTTAGATCCAAGTTCCTATATTTTTTTAATAAGTAATGTCATCCTCAATTATAGTAATGATTATGAAATTATTAGTATAGACTTGTACCTTAGACGACACACCGCCATCACATGAACACATCACATGGTATTCCGGTGAGTTGAGGCTTCTGGCACGCGCATTCCACCTCATTGTCGTTCTTCAAAATGACTTTGTCCCTACAGTTGAGACGTGTACACCCACTTGCCTCTCTCCATGTCAAATGAGATTTTCTTACCATGTAAGGTCACCATAAATTATCCATGATGGCCGAATGCAATCGCGGTCATTTTACTAGTCTTCTTGATGTGCATCGTCAGCTTTTCATGCACATGAGTGGAATGAAGCTGATCCTCTAATTGACATTGCACGGCCTTCTCTCTTCTTTCAATGAACCAGTTGACATACTTGTAGAATGTCTCCTCAATAATTACGGCAACTGGTAACCTACAAGAATTATAAATTACAATTAAATAAAGAGAACTTAAAAAAAGAAAAAAAATATAACTTACGAGAATTACAAATTACAAACCTGCGAGAAGTTTTGAAGACATTGTTGAGCGATTCAGAACTGTTGCTAGTCATATGGCCCAACGAGCCCCGTTGTTCATAGCTTGATACACCTTCCATGGCGTAGACGGTTCTCCCTCGTTATTTTCATTATACTTGCCAAGCACAAGACAACCAAAATCCTCATTAATGTGGTCAGGTGCCCACCGTCGTCACTAGCATCTCAATTTTTCTCTGCCTCCCGTTCTTCGGGATCCTCGTCTGTATTGCCAGCATAATAAAGCAATTTTGGGGTTTCAGATCGGTCCCGGTCAAATTAGGCCCAGTTAGAGGTGGAGGATGGAACTCGGTATCGACCCCGATCAGATTGGGCCCGACTAGGACCACCCCTACAGATGGGGACCGACTAGTACCAGCTAAAGTTAGCGTTTGAGTAGGACCCGTCACATAATGCTCAAGGACCCGACCCTGGGTCAACTGCAACAAAGGTCTGGTGTTTTTTCTGGGGTTGGCTATCACATATAACTCTAGGAACTTGAAACTAGAGTCATATTCATGGTCATTTTAGTATACAACCCCAACTATTATCGTCGTGTACCGAAAGCTGTTGGAACTATGTTTGGTTGCTTTGGCTAATATTGATCATTGCGGACATTATCAGTTCATAATAATTCGGGCCAATACCAAGTTGCTGGGGCACTTCCCTAGTTATACCTCTGAAATCTAAACCTGAGCAGATATTGAACATTTTCTGGAGTTGGATACTGTAGTAGGCACCATTTGGCCCTTGTAGTACTTCATTACCAAAATAACAAGCAATTCCAATCATAGTTGGTTGAATTTAGGGACAAAACCTAACAATTAATAAATTTACATTAAATTCAAAATATTATTAAATAATTAAAAAATAAAGGACTAAAGTGAAAAAACTCACAAGTTGCTCTTTGCTCTTTAGTTCCCTTGTCTGTCTCCTTGGTGAATGAAAAAATGTTGAAATTTTTGCTAATATACAATAGATTGCCTGATGCGCAAACTGGAGAAGGGTACCATTTGGTGCTCGCTCCTAGTTAGAGCACCAAATGGTATATTGGTGCGCTCCCGAGTCCTCGTTGAAATAAATTGATTGAGGTAGTATTTGTTTAATTAGAAGTTAATGGGCGGTAACTAAAATATTTCGGTCTTCAGCGGCGCATGGTATGGACACAAGATGACCCGAATCATTGCGGCGGCCACTGACCGTGGTGTGGCATGTTACTAAGATTCGGTTCAGAATTTCGTTCTCTTTACCATTACGGATTTTTAATTTTTAATTCAAGTCTGCTGATGTAATTGCACCACAGTTGCATTTACGTGGATCCGTATTTCTGCATTAACTCAGAATTTGAATTAATACATCTCAGCCGTCCGATCAAGATCCGGGCAAGTCAAGTCTGAGATAGAATGTACAGATTTCTTTAATATTCGTGCCAATACGGATCAGATTGTTTGAATTCATTCTTTATTAACTAAAATTTTGAGTTAATGCAGACGATACGAATTCTATATATTTACGTACCATCCATTCTAATCTGACTCAACTCAGTATAAACCGTTTATACTATTAGAAAGTGAGAGATGCAGTGAGAGGATCATAATACAAATTTAACAAACTTTTAAAGCCAAGTAGTTGTAAAATTTTTACATGTATATTCTGGCCACAACAAATATTCGCCCATGAAGAAACAAGACTCGATAAAACAGATACTTACTGTAAACCTCATGCTTAGAAATCACACAACATTCTAAACATATTTATGAAACTACCGTTATTTATTTTAATAATATAAGAAAACATGAACTACCATTTGTAAGGTATCTTCCACAAAACAACCCCAGTGAAATCTCCGAATTAACGCTTCGATCCTCCTTACTCCAACTCGAAGGCCGACACAGGGAAGGTTCTCCCGATACCAGTTGGAGTATTAAAGGTGATCTTCTTCCCCTCGGGATCTTCTATGACCATCGACGTGAGGGTCATCCAGATCATGAGCTCCTTTGCCTTGACACCTGTCATGCGCTTCATCTTCCTGTCTTCCACAAAGGCGGTGACTTCCTTTCCGTACCAGACATTTCTGCTGATTTTCTTGAAATTGTGAGTCGTCTCGTTCTTTTGCTTGAGCCACACGAAGCCGGTAGACCGGTTGTAACCGACCTCCTCCAGGTCGTTCAATGGGAGGAGGCCACGTGGCAGGTGGAGCTCTTCAAGGAGCTCGATCGACTTCTTCATGCACAGATCGTGGCCGGTGTAAAACTCAGCGCCTTCTCTGTGGTTCTCAATCGTTTGTTGTGCCATGGCTAGTTTGATTCAGTGGAACTCTGATTGTTGTGGTTCTTTTCAGGTGCTTTTTAGATCTTGAGAGAGGATTCGAGTTCGACGGGATAATGGAAACAAAGGGATTGGCTCGAATTTATAGTGGCCGAGTGGTGAATAATTACTGGTTGAAGAGAGCAAGTAATTTCGCACGTACTGTCAGCCTTTCAAGCTGTCGCTGTTACAGCAAGTATAACACAACTTTCAGATCTTATTGCCCCAAAAAATAATATAAAAGAAGGATTGTTTAGGGATAAAATCATAATAGTATAATACTATGGGAGATTTTTAAATTTTTTTTTTATTGTGAGCAGTTTTGCTTAAATATGTTTATAAATTATAATGAGTTCGTAGTTTTCAATACTAATTTTAAAATAATTTCGAATGTTTGTCATTTTTCACGGACAGAAAATAGTTTTATCAATTTTAATAACTTCTGAATATATATCTTTCCTATTAAAATAAAATAAAATATGCAAACTCAAAGATAAAACGCTGGAATAGCAAACGATTTATATGTATTGTGTGAACATTTAATCAAGTGCCACATTTATTAAAAAAAAAGGCTATTAACTTTCTGTAAATTAAATAATAATAGATCATACTATTGTAAAATATTATACTATAATCATACAATAATATTTTGATCATTTTATGCTTAAATTCTAGCATTAATGTCACGACCCTACCGTCGGGCCGGGATCGTGACAAGACTTACGTCGCAAACAAAAACACAGATAAACAATATGGAATAAGCTACAAAGCTCAGTAACCAGTTATCTAACGACGCGTTTCTCTATAATTGACTTATTTAAACAATCCCCCAAACAGACTGGATTAATCCACACAAATTCACTTCAAATTATGCTTGCATATTTAACGGTGTTAGCACATGGGTCCAGATTATCAGTAAAACAAGTCAAACAGTATTCACACATTTGAAATGTCTGCCACAGACAATTCTCAAATTCTCAGAACACACAATCATATCATTTCACAATTCAAATTCGAATCTCATACCTGTTATCCTGTGAAATATGTCATCATAATCCAAATCCCAATTCAATCATCCAATTCAACCACACAAATCGAAAACACTGATTATAGAGAAGTCTGGTTACCTGATAACATCAATCCATAATACAAATCGAACTGCAACCACTGTTCAGAATCAATGCGACATAATCGAAATTCCAATTAGACATATAGTCGAATAATAATCAATCTCAAAATCTCTTATCAAAATATTTCTTTTTTTATTTTTTTTCTCAACTTTCCCTTTCTTTTTCATTTTCCTCTTTTAATTTAATCCTTTTTTTTTCTTCTTTTTCCGGATCAATTAAAGGAGAAGGGGAGCTTTTGAGTCATTCACGGTGGTCAAATTTTCCATGCATGGGCACGTGGCAAAGGCTGCCACGTTGGTATCTCATTTTTTTTTAAACAAAGTTTGCATTTTACATTTGAAACTTTTAAATTTACAATATTATAATTAAGTCAAAATATATTTTAAAAAAATTATTAAAATTACCGAATGTTACAATTCTCCCCCTTTAAAAAATTTTGTCCGCAAAATTCAAACAGATTATATTCAAATCAAATGAGACATAATAAACGATAATCAAATCGAATTTATTAGATACAGATCAATCAGAGAAGATAATCAACTTGAAGCAAATCACTTGTTTATCACTAAATTCAGATAAGTCAGAAAATTTGTCAGACTTATTCAAAATGGATCGAAACACAGATATAATACCGATAACAATTTCAAAAATCAATTATTCAGAATATCAAATTTCAATTTGGGTCAGACAAATGTAAGTCAAGATACTTGTTAAACTATTTTTAGATAGATCATGATTCAATTTAATTCAATTCTAACATAATACTGATACAAATGAAACTTGGACCCAAAAACACAGTCCGAAGAACGAATGCTCTGATATCAAAATTGTCACGACCCCGCCGTCCGGCCGAGATCACGACAAGAGAGGCACCCTCGCATCCATCCTACGTCGCAAACAAAAACACAAGGAAACAATACGGAATAAGGTACAAAACTCAGTAACCGGTTATTTAACGACTCGCTTTTCTATAATTGACTTATTTAAACAATCATTCAAACAGACTAGATTAATCCACACAAATTCACTTCAAATTATGCCTGCATATTTAATGGTGATAGCACATAGGTCTAGATTATTAGTAAAACAAGTCACACAGTATTCACACATTTGAAATCTCCCACAAACAATTCTCAGATTCTCCGAACACACAATCTTATCATTTCACAATTCAAATTCGAACCTCATATCCGTTATCCCGTTAAATATGTCATCATAATCCAAATTCCAATTCAATCATCCAATTCAACAACACAAATCGAAAACACAGATTATAGAGAAGTCCAGTTACCTAATAGCGATCAATCCAGAATTCAAATCAAACTGCAACCATTGTTCAGAATCAATACGACATAATCAGAATTCCAATCAGACATATAATCGAATAATAATCAATCTCAAAATCTCTTATCAAAATATTTCTTTTTTTTATTTTTTTTCTCTCCTTTTCCTTTCTTTTTCATTTTCCTCTTTCAATTTCACTTTTTTTTTTTTTCTTTTCCGGATCAATTAAAGGAGAAGGGGAGCTTTTGAGTCATTTACGGTGGTCAAAATTTTCCATGCATGGGCACGTGGCAAGGGCTGCCACGTTGGTCTCTTTTTTTTTTTTAAAACAAAGTTTGCAATTTTACATTGAAACCTTTAAACTTACAATATTATAATTAAAGTCCAAAATATATTTTATATTGAGTGAGGCTATGGTACTATGCATAGCACGGATTGGTCTGTGCTACGGCTCAATATTTGAGTTTTCAAAATTCTAACGGTCGATCCGAACCGTTCAACATGATTATAAAATGAATATGTACTTGCAAACCAAGTGGTGAAATTGACCCCATTATTTACATAAACTATGGGGCGAATCACATTCAATGAATTGACCCCATTCATTTTCAATTTTTTTTGTATTTATATCTTATTTTAATATTGTTAAACTAAAATATTATGGAGAGTGTGAAATTGACCCCATTCATAGTAAAAATATTTTATATGCTTAATCCCCATTCACATTTGACCCTCATAGTCTGAAAGTCTAGCTCTGCCCCTGAACTACCACTAACGAATTAAATTTCGGTACCACTAGTAGTTTTTTGTAAAAAGTAGCAACACAATCATCTTCATTTGTTATTTAATTTTTTGTAAATGAAAGAAAAAAGTCTAGCTTACCAGCTTACTATTACATTACAGAGAATTTTTCTATTTTGTGAGTTTTGAACTAATAACCTCTCACATAAGAACCATGTGCCTTTGCCACTAGACCAAAACTGATTATCTTCATTTCCTTTTTTTAGACAATTGAATCCAACTTAACAATGGATGTCAACCAATTAATTATACATCTTTTTTTTTTTTAGGAAAAATAATAATTATTGAGTTAGAATTTTGCAGCTCCAGCTATCTGTTTAACTCAAACTCTATCATTATGTTAATAGTCAAACAAAATGTAAATCAAGTTAAATATTCTGAGATGTAATTAAATGATAATTACTATGCATATGAAAAGATGATATTTTTTTGCATATACAAAAATCATTTGGGGATGAAGGTTTAAGCTCATAATTATTACTTAAAATAAGATTTCAAAGTTACGTGGTCAATTATTCAAAATCGGTTATCTCCATTCTTATATTGATTAAAAGAAGAAATTTCAGATTGAATATCAGCCTTCCGATCAAATATTTTGATTTTATACATCATTTTTATAATTATTTACATGTATAAATCTAAATTTATTTAGACACGTACTCTCCAAATGCAAATTGTATCATCTTTCTGATTGATCATGATTTCTTTCTATTTTTTAAATATTATTTAAGAAAATTTTGAATTGATTGATAGTTGATTGGTCATATCTTCATGTATTTCTAATTTTTTATATCATTTAAAGAATGTTAGTTGCATTTAATATATCTTATTGTTTGAGACTTCTGGTGAGTTGAGGTGCTTGTTTGATTATTAAAAATGAAAATAAGAATGTGAGGTATGAATATGACACAAGAACAATGAATATTTTATTTGTACTCTTTTAGAAAAAAGATACAGTCGTAGCTGGAGCTGGAGCTGGAGCTGAGATAGCGACAAGTACTGTTTAATAATTCATTTCTAAATTCTTTGTAAGCCAATTATGTTTAGTTTGGTAGAGGCTATTGAACTGTTTTTTTTTTACTCTATTTAATTGAACTATTATAGTTTTATCATTTGCAGTACGACGAGTAACTTTGTTTTGTAGATGCTAATTAATTTACTCAATATTTCCATCAAAATAAAAATTAATTACAAGACACTGTTAGTCGTTGATACGTTCTATTTTGGAGAGAGTAGGCCATATGGAAATGGACTAGGCTGAGTTCGTCCTGTTACAGGATGACAGACCGAAGTATGGACCGAGTTTGGAACTTGGGGAGAGTTGGAGATATTCGGACTCTAACCTATGCAATATCTTTCTTAGCAAAAGTTTCGATCCCTGTTTAATGAGTCTTCCTGCCTTATATAGTCTGTCCATAACTGCTATCCCGAGCAGTTATGGGAGACTCGTGCAGTTATGCAAATCGTACCGGCGGTTATTCCGCGCGGAGGCGGTGCAAGTCATTTTCGGGCTGAGCCTTATAAGGCCGTTTATTGGGCCCTGTTTAGACAGAACCTTAGCTTTTTGTATTGACTCCGAGTTGGCCTCTTAAGGAGGTTCGAATCCCGGTTCTTTCATGACCCGTAAATGAGTACTTTTAAGGGCATGTGGAACATGACCTTATCAGTCGCATTAGTATCCCAATCAAAACAAAGAAATTCTAGATTTGTAACAAAAAATTATGCATTCCTCGAATATTTCCGAACATTTTATTTTTACCATATTTAAAAAATTAAACCAAAGAAAAAGTTTTTTTTTTCTTAAAATTTGATTTTATTTTGTTCGCAGTTTGAAACTGGGGACCAAATTTGAGTGTCTATAGCTTGAAATGGCAGACCACATGTTGGTAGGATTTTTGGAATCCAAATATGCTGTAATTGCGAGAGGAATTACAAGATCCTGAAATTCCGAGATCAACTGTTCAAACTTTTCCGTGAGCGGATCTCAGAAATGTTCTCGGAAAAGTAAGTTTTCATGCACACATCTCGAGAAAAATCAACAGTTGAGATCAGAATTACAGAGTCCTGTAATTCTCGGAGAATTACAGCAGATTTATTTTCGGATTTTTGAGACCATAGGCCAATATATGATCCTCAGTTTGAAACTGCAGACATGTAGTTTCCAACTTGATAAAAATCAAATTTTAAGAAAAAAACTGGTTATTTTTTTAAAATGGTAGAAACAAAAATTTTAGTCAAATATTTGAATGACATATTCACCCCTCCATTAATGGAGATATAATATGAACCTGTATTCTCTAATACAGGAAAAGTTCATCTTTCTTTTTCTGCTTTCTTTTGGCAAAGAATATTATTTTTCAATGTTTTTGCAATATACTTATTCGTTTTTTCTCCGACGGAAATTTTTTATCCAAAAAAATTATTAAATTCAGACGTACGAAAATAGAAAGAGTACCTCATTTTCAACAAATATAGAAAGGTCTGACTCATTGAGTCCGATCCAAAATATATGGATATGATTCAATGGTCCAGATTCAAATATTATGCTTTTTTAGAATCATCTGTGGCTCAAAGCTTGATTCTTTTCTAATCGGAGCGGCCAAGATCCAAACTAAAAAAAAATAACAAACATAGATCTGAATCATTGAGTCTGACCCATAATATTTGAATCGGACTCAATTAACCAAATTTTTTTATATTTATTAAAAACATAAAACTCTTACTATTTTCATACGTCTGATTTTAATAATTTCTACAGATAAAAAAATTCCTTCGACTAAGGACTAGACATCATAACTCATATTCTCTACAAAGAACAAAAATGGGGAAAAGAATCTGCTGAAATTCTCATTCGTGAATAGTGTTTCTGAAATCTATGTTTTTCTGAATCCAGCTGTCAAACTGTTTTTAGATGCATGCACAGAAAAATTAATTGTTTCGAGATGCGTGCATAGAAAAAGTTGGACGGTCGAATTCGAAATTTCAAAATTTTAAAAATACTGTTCACGAAAAATGAATTTAAGCAGATTTCCATTCCAAAAATGGAAGCAAAACATGGCACCGCTTTTGAAGTCTAATTCTGTCCACCCTTTTTTGTTATAAAATTTTGGATCTACTGTTAAATAAATACACGTGTCTTTATGTATTGGTCGGCAACTAATACCTTACTGCTATTAATAACAGGTCATTGGTTGACACGTAAATCGTCGCCGAGTACTTTGCTTTAATGGCGACAGGAAACCGTTGGCCGAAGCCTGAATGTATTTCTTCTCCTGTCTCAACAAAATGGAACCCTCCAAGATATTTTCGGCTATATCTATTCATTCATTAATTAAAAATGGACATATCCAGTGTACAAGTAATGGAGATATAGAAGCTTGGTATCTGTTGTTTTCCTCGGGAGCTGGGGTGGGGACCACCGACCATCCAGTCAAATTAATGCGTTAGATAGGTAGAAATGAAGATGAACGAAATAAAGAGCATGTTGCCTGGCGGACTGTTTGAATTCACATCACCTCAGATTACCTTGCGGACTGTTATGTCATTACATTTTCTGCTTCAAATTTATGTCATTACATTTTCGTACTATTACTAGATATATCTTAAAGAATTTTAACTGTATATGTTTCAGAAAGAACTATATAAATGTTAAAAGAAATTAGCTAGATGTTTGATCAGAACAATGTTATTGTTAATAATAAGTAGTTTAATGTTAAAATTACATAGTCACACAATTGTTGAAAAGCGACTAATTTTATGTTTGGTACTGAACAAATATGTGTTTACAGATACAACATATTTGTTGAAAAAAAAGGTAACAAACATATTTAGATGTAAAAGCAAAAAAATAGACAAAACCAACACAAGTTGGTTTCATCCAATAATGACATCAATGATCAATGCACCAGGCCATTGCTAAAAACGGTTAGGAGATATAAATAATTGGATATATTTGATTGCCTGATTGGTATTGCTAACTAGTTTTGTGGGTTGTCTTCTATGATTTATAAACTAAATATAGGTTGGAGTAGCACCTTAACTACTATGATTCAAAGCTCGTGCTTGTGAGCTTGTGTATAATAATAAAAAAATATCACATATGCGGTACCTTCGCGTCTAAAGAAAAATGTTGAAATTAACAACAATTCCTATTAAAAAGATTTTTTTTTAGTTAAAAGCCCGTAGGTAATTGCATTAACTAAAAAAAGTTACAAATTAACTGTTATATGATATTATGTCGGGGCTGGCTACTATGCTTATATAAGCATATGCCCACATATGCTTATAACTCATTTTTGCGTTTTCAATGTTCAAATGGTCGATCCGACCGTTCATCTTGTTCTCCATATTAATATGTGCTTGGAGACTAAATTTTACATTTTTCTAAATTTTTTTACTATTTATTAAGCCACTTTGAAAATTGCTGATCTGGGTGAACAGTAAAAACAGTGTTTCCAAAATTCTGGACCATATGATTAGCAATTTTCAAAGTGGCTTCATAAATAGTAAAAAAATTCAGAAAAATGTAAAATTTGGTCTCCAAGCACATATTAATATGGAGAACAAGATGAACGGTCAGATCGACCATTTCAACATTGGAAACGCAAAAATGCTCATTTAAGCATATGTGGGCATATGCTTATATAAGCATAATAGCCAAGCACATATTATGTCTTTAAAAATATTCAGCTGAAACAAATAAACACACACAGGGTTTGTCTATCTGAATACAAATTTGATTATCCTTGTTTGATTGGAATGATAGTAGCTTCGTGATTGTTTTCACTATGTTCATATTTGTCTTGTTCATTCTGGCATACCACACCGTATCGAATCTTTCCTTGCAGGGGCGGAGCCAGACTTTCAGACTATGAGGGTCAAACATATAAAAATTTTCTACTACGAATGGGTCAATTTCACACTATCCATAATATTTTATTTAAACTATATTAAAATAAGGTATAAATAAAAAAAAATTCCAAATGAATGGGGTCAATTGACCCCATTCATTGAGGGTAGATTTGCCCCTGTTTCCTTGTGCACGGTCAAGAAGGCACTAAATCAAACTGAACTGGGAACTGAATCAACCAGATCAGGACAGTCACCACTTATAGGAGTGTGCAACCGAGAAGACACTGAATCAAACCAGACCATGAACTAAATCAACCGGATTATGATAGTCACCTCTCAGAGGGGGAGCCGCCAGGGTTGGAGCTAGAGAATTTATTTGAGCAAGAGGAGGAGAAAAGAAGAAGCGAGACACAAGCAAACAACTAACACAAAACAACACCAACATACATATTGTATTAATACCTATATTTACAACACGTTCCACATACTTATCTATTGCCAAAGAGAGGAATAAGAGCACAGGAGAAGAGAAGAACAAAAAGCGAACTGTTTGTCTTGAAGAATAAAAACTCCAAAATAGCAGGAGAGACGAGATGGTGCCAAACAGATCCATTAGATGAAAGCATCAAGAGCGGTTACCAGACCCGCTAGACAGGAACACCTGCTCGGACTGATGAAAAGAGTGAAGTAGAACGGAAGAGGTGGGGAGGTGGCAATTCGGATCCAGTGATGTAACTCAATCTTTGGGTTTTGGATCGAGACCGTCCGATTCAAATTCGTGAAAATCCATCTGCAAAATGAGCGCATACATTCCGATAATGAATACGAATTCTGAGACGATCTCGAACGATGAATTCGAATCGAACTGTCTCAATCCAAAATCCAAAAAATTGAGTTACTTTAGGAGATCCGGACCCGGGAGGTTGGGGAGGTTGAATCGCCATCGCGATTTGGAAATCCCCTTGCCTAGGGCAAGCGGCGCCGCTTTTTTGGGAATGCGTATTGTCTTATTAAAAAGGTTTTGATCATATGAGTAGACAACGAAACATTATTTTTATTTGTATTGATGAATGAAGTAGCAAACTTCCTAGGGGTGCAAATGGGTCGGATATTATCCGACCATATCCGCATTCGTATTTGAAAATTAGATATGGATATTCGATATCCGAATATCCGTGCGGATAAGAATACGGATATGCTTTTGAATTTTAATTATCCATATTCGAATAATAGATAAATATTATATAGTTTACTATATATTATGAAAATATTTATGTATATATATATATATATATATACGGATATCCGATATCCGATCCGTATCCGTATCCGAAAATTAAAAGCAGATACGGATATGATTTTACCACTATCCGATCCGTTTGCACCCCTAAAACTTCCACTTTGCATTACAAAGGTGTCAATGTAGATTGAATATTCAATGTGTGTGAATTATTCACATAGCTTAATCTACCATGACTTGATATCGAGGGAGAAAAAAATGGTTAAGCTTTCCTCGAGCGGGGAAATCGACCATTTCTGGTGGCTTGAGAAAAAAATAATAAACTTTCTGGCCCGAAATAAACAAACTCTGACATGCATAATATATTAACTGGGTTTACTATCTGGGTCTGTTTGGGTTGAAATGAAACTCGATCCATTACAATCTCTTAATAAGCCCATATAGATCCAACCCAATCCAACCCAAACCCAAAAGACTTCAGAGAAATTTTCTTCAGAATTCAATTCGATTTAATTCAACAGGAACGAACTTAACAATAACATGCTTGATCTGATTTTCTGAATTTCTTCGAGGAGCAGCCGATTAAAAGTTCGTTTCTTTCGCTTTTCAATCATCAAAACGAGAATCTGTAAAACAGGAGAAGAAATTCAATCCAATCAGTTCTACCTTCGTACGGTTTTAAACACTAGCCATGGCGTTGTCGCCAGCACTCAGAGAGTTACAGAGAGATCTCGAAAGTGAAGCCAACGCCCTTAGTAAGATCCAAAAAGGTAGCCTCTTTTTGTTTCCTGTTCTTCTTTTCTTAACTTTAATATCCTCTTTTATTTTCTCTTTGGAATGAGACCTAACCCTAGCTTGCTTTTACCTGCTACTGTACGAATAGTTGTTTTATGCCATAATCGGCTCAGGCTTGATTTAGAGCCGCAGTTGCTTGAAAATTAGCACCGGTCGCGATTTCCAAATGCCCAAAAAAAAATGGAAGAAAAAGTAACCTCACTGGTATATAAGTGGTACCAGTTTAATACTGCCAGAGGTTTTGGCTCCTCGTTTTCTTAAGTCATAATAGGGGTTTAAGTGGCATTCCCAGTATCGGCTTCAACTTGAGGGGATTGATATCCATTATTTGTTATGACATGCTTTCAGATATATCTAAGAATCACCAGGTAAGGAAACAGTACATAGTCCAGCTGGGAGAGAATGAACTTGTACTCAAGGTACGAGTAATTACTGTTTTCCCTTTTCTGCTTTGCTACAACTTTTACTTTCTATCATATGAAATTTGCCCTGATACTGGTGTGAGTCGTGACATCAACTGTTGTGGGCAAGATATCAGACTATCAGTCATGGTTGCTAAGAGTACGCAGTTAGTAGATCTTACTACCCTGATCAAGAAAATGGTCCATGACTTAGCTCATTTGCTTTTAAATTATGTGAGCTTCATGTTGACGTGTATTTTCTTACATCCGTTTAGTATGTATTTTAAACTGTAAAACTGTACATTCTCTTGACCAAGTATTGAGAGTTTGAGTGATATATATATCAGTAGTTATTGTTATTGAAGCAGCTTATAATCTGATTTGCGTACTACCTGGTAGGGTTGTTCATTGGGTTGGTTCGGTTAAAACCGAATAAAAATAGTCAAACCAAAGTTTTATTCAGTTTCAAAAAATAGAACTGAACTAACCGAATTAAAACTTTCAACCAAATGACAACCAAACCGAAATAGCCGAAGTAAATTTCAGTTTGTTCGGTTGAACCGAATTTTGCAATTTTAACAAAGACTGAACTGTACCAGAACCGAGCGAACTGGTACTTCTATGTGTATCAGACTCCCCTTGTACTGGTTTTAAATAATTAAAAAGAAGCATAAGAAAAAGTAATTGTACAAGTAAACCTGACATGACTGCTTTCGGGGAAGGAATTTATCCATTCTTTGGTGTGTCCAAGTTTGTAGTCTTGTGATTTCTCAGCTTCTGTGGAAACCTGGTAGCATCACCATACCAATATATTCATTTCATACTTGAGCAAATCAGGCTATGTATCCAGTTCGAGAGAGAATTAAAAGAATTAAAGAATTTAGAATGCCTAAACGGCAATGGACCATGTATTTGAGAATATAAGAATTAAAGAATTCAGAATGCCTAAATGGCAATGGACCATTCCTAAACGACAGACAGCAGTTGAAACGGCCTGCAAAGGAGAGTTTAGGTACTTATCTGAGCTCAATGCAGAAAATGAATTTCTTGTACCTCTATCAGCTCTGAATTTCTTCAAGAACAGCTTCCCTAATTGATTTGATGCTGGGTTCCGGTTTGAAACCAAAACAAGCTTTTATCGCCATCCAGTGACGGAGCCAATAAGGAGCAGGGGTAGGCAGTTTCCTACCCCTAGATTTTGGAAAACATTCTTATATCCATTTGAAACTGGGTCATTGTCTACCCCTGTTTCGGTCCATTGCATACCCCTGCAAAGCCTGCAAGTTATTTTTCACTGAGTCCGTTTCAATCAGAATTCAAAATTTGAAAATTGGTATACGATACCCACCAACAACCCATGGAACTGCTACCTGATACCCACCTACAGCCTGTTTGATCAGAGCTCGGGAATTGCTGAAGTCGCACGGGCGAACGCACGAAGCAAATAGAAATTGCCAAAGAAAATAGAATTCGCTAAAGATATTGAAATAGAAAGTAGCGATTTCAAAATCGACTGATTCATATGCCAGAATTCTGTTGCCGAAAAGAATTGAGTTAATTCCAGGAAAAAATTGGAAGATATTGAAAGAAAGGAAAATTAGAAATTTGTTCTAGTAGAGTTCTAACTTGTCTTATTCCAGATACAGAAGTAGTGTATCCAACTATCAATTTTTCCAATATGACCCTTACCCCTACAAAAATGTCTCAACTGAATTCTTCCAAATGATAATTTCGTTTTTTCTTAAATTTCTTCAGTGACTGATCAACAAAATAAAGGAAAGACAACTATACTGGGTGGTACTACTAGAATATTGCGTGAACTATTATCACAAGTAGAGACATTGAGAAAGAAAAATGCAGCTTTAGTAAAAGAATTTCGTTATGTAACTACATTTTAATTTATAATTTTATACGTCGATAGTTCCTCTCTAGGTCTAGGCTCACAATTTAATTCGAAATTTCTTTCTTTAAATAGTGTCAATCAGAGTATCAATTTTTTGTTTTGTTAGAACTTAGTTTTAAGTTCATTTTTTGTTTTATTTTAAAGAATTTTTTTTCCTACCCAGATGAAAATCATGGCAGTACCCTTGTCGCCATCTTTATATCAAGTCTAGTATTATAACAACTTTTATAAGTTTTCAAAAAATTTCATCATCTTAAATTCTTTTCACGTCGGAACAAAAAACAAAGTTATTGCTATCCGAATAAATCGTTGGTTAGTTTATAGTGAAATATACTCAACATCACTAATCTATTGTTAGGTGGAACATTTGATTGCTGATTTCATTGTTCTAGATGTTTTTGCTTTATGGTATATTTCCAACTGTTTATTTACAATGTTTGTCTAACCAGCCTGCTTTTTACCCATGAGAAGAATTTTCAAAAATATCAAATTTAATCTCGGATTAGATATTCATATCTAATCATAACAAATTGCTTATTTGGAATTTGTAACACATGATTTGACTGTTAACACCTCATGTGTGTGCTAACCTTTGCACCATAAGCCACACTCCTAAAATTAATGCTGCAACATGTGATCTATTTTACACAGTTGACATTTATAATGTGGTAATTGTGCACTGTGCCTAGTTTAATGGGTTAGACGTGGCTTGGTTTCAACCTGTTTATGCCTGATTTTAGGTCTTTGGTTGAATAAACAAATCCAATCTCCTATCTAACTTGCTGGTAATATAATATAATTGTGCAAGTAAAGAATATTAATTTGTACCCAAAACTATCCTGCTTGTACTACGTAATAGAAACAGAATCTTTAATAACCCATTTTTAACATGTAAATAATAAAATATCCTTTTTGTAAAGCAAACTGAACTTGAAAATCTGGCAGTACTGATCCCTCAAGTCAACTTAAGCTGATAGGTTGAGAGTTCTGGTGCAGGTCAATTTTTTTATTGCCTCACCAGTGGGTCAGGTTGGACTGACCCGACTGAGCTCACTGCTAACCTCTAGAAACTTGAATTCTCACTGAAATTGATGGTTTAACTCACACATAAAACTATTATCTTTACTGTTCTTGGCCCCCATTGCTGTTTTATTGAATCATCTTTTTGTAGGAATTGGATCTGTTGAAGGAGGATGCCAATGTTTACAAGTTAATTGGGCCGGTGCTTGTCAAGCAGGATTTGGCAGAGGCGAGAGCAAATGTTAACAAGAGAATTGAGTACATCACTGCTGAGTTGTATGTTCTTTCATCTTATTATTTATGTGATTATCTTTGTTTAATTTGAAAAAAAAGATAAAATTATTACAGGGGGACAATGACAAATTTCATTGTGATATGAGTTGTAAAAATATTGTTTTGAACAGAAAGCGACTTGAAGGGATCTTGAGAGACTTCGAGAACAAACAGACCAACAAGAAGGAATCTGTATGCTTTCCTTTATTCTCTATCATTTCTATTATTTGATAAGATAAGATGTTATGAAGGTTTACATCAGATGATTTGATTGGCTGCCTAATTTGTTCAAGTCCACTTTTAAATATCTGAAGCACTAGGTTTGAACTGACATTATTTGTGACTTCTTTGTAGATAATGAAATTACAACAGAAGATACAAGGTGCGCAAGCAGGAAAGACCAAGGCGTAGTCCCATTATAAACCAGCCTTTTGACCGTCTTTTAAAACTAAATTACAATGTTACATTGATACTTCTAGATGTATTGAGGATTGAAAATTTTGCCAGTGTGCGTTTTTTTTCATATGCACTGCATTTTTTTGTGGTTTCTTTCTTGTGGGTCGCCTCGGAATGGTTGTAACTTATTATTGGTAAACACTTTGATTGTTAATCTTTTGGTATTGTCGTCTCTTCCCTTTCTTGAAGGGTTTACTTCTCGCCCCGGTTTTAAATTGAAAAATATTCTCGGTGCATCACATGATAGTACTGTAGGTGCATCACAAGACAATACTGAAGTGCTGCCATTATATCTTGCTTTAGCAGTGTATCTTTGGTTATATGATAGTCTTTCTGATGACTTGACCCATTATACCAGTATACATTTTTTTTCTTTAATTTAGCATATCATCTTGACTTGCTTTTGGCTTTTTTCTTTTTGGGGATTAATCTTTTTTGTGCACTCATTGTGAAACTTGTGATAATATCTTTTATTCCTATTTTTGTCAGTGTTCTAGTAGGTTTGGATCCCTCAGTGCAAACTCGGCAAAGCACTTGTCAATTGTTTCAGCATCACCAAACAAACGCTTATGCTTTGATTTGAAAATCTTGCTTTTGTGTAGATCTACAAGTACCATTATTGAAAAGTGGTCTTAGACCGAAAGTACCAAACCCATGCCATTCATGTGAAGCATATACTAAAAAAGCCGTGATTTTTATTTTTACCCAAAAAAAAAAATATTTTAATATAAATAACCACGTTTTTAAAAGAATTTTATTTCTACCCAAACCGCATATATTATTTGCGGTTTGAATTAACAATTCAAACCGCACAGAATATATGCGGCTTGAATTGTTAATTCAAACCGCAAATAATATATGCGGCTTGAATTAACAAGAATTTAATATTGTAGGTAATGCGCAAGGTAGAATAATATTGTAGTCGGGTTGAATATTAATTGACTGGTCAACATTTAAAGTCTAGCTTGTTCCAGCCAAACACATATCTCAAAGTTGAGATTTATGAAATCAAATGACATCAAAAGCTAATTAAGGTCAGGGTCAGGGAATGTGACTCTCTCTAGTTGAATAATCTAATATCATTAATTTATTCTACTCTAAATAATAATATCCCTACCTCCTACCTGACAAGTTGATAACATTAACACTTAACAGCTGCGGCAGCACAGGCTAGGGCTTGCCGCAGTGCTTGCCGCAGCCAAACACCATGGCACTCAAACAAGTAAGTTCCTCAACCGGAGCTGCGGCAAGCACTACGCAAGAGAGCTGCGGCAGCACAGGCTAGGGCTTGCCGCAGTGCTTGCCGCAGCCAAACACCATGGCACTCAAACAAGTAAGTTCCTCAACCGGAGCTGCGGCAAGCACTACGCAAGAGAGCTGCGGCAAGCCGACAGGAGCTGCGGCAAGCCCTAGCCTGTGCTGCCGCAGCTGTTAAGTGTTAATGTTATCAACTTGTCAGGTAGGAGGTAGGGATATTATTATTTAGAGTAGAATAAATTAATGATATTAGATTATTCAACTAGAGAGAGTCACATTCCCTGACCCTGACCTTAATTAGCTTTTGATGTCATTTGATTTCATAAATCTCAACTTTGAGATATGTGTTTGGCTGGAACAAGCTAGACTTTAAATGTTGACCAGTCAATTAATATTCAACCCGACTACAATATTATTCTACCTTGCGCATTACCTACAATATTAAATTCTTGTTAATTCAAGCCGCATATATTATTTGCGGTTTGAATTAACAATTCAAGCCGCATATATTCTGTGCGGTTTGAATTACAATTCAAGCCGCATATATTCTGTGCGGTTTGAATTGTTAATTCAAACCGCAAATAATATATGCGGTTTGGGTAGAAATAAAATTCTTTTAAAAACGTGATTATTTATATTAAAATATTTTTTTTTTTGGGTAAAAATAAAAATCACGGATAAAAAAGATGCTGAGGAAACTTTTAAATTAAAGGCATCTAAAGTTGCCGAAATTTTTATTAATAGAAAATACAATAAAAAAATATCGACATTGAACAACGAATTCGCGGAAATTCGAGATCTAACAAAGACGTTATGAACCATAACGTCCAGGGCACTGTAGCTGGACGTTATGGTTCATAACGTCCCGTTAAAACGATCAGTAATGATCTCTAATTAACGAAAACACTGTAGCTGGACGTTATTGTTCACAACGTCTAGCCACAGTGTTTTTTTTTTTTTTTTTTTTGCTGCTGCTGCTTCCTAGTATGCTTTAGTTAGCGATTTTTTGAAAAAAAAAAAAAACACTGTAGCTGGACGTTATTGTTCACAACGTCCAGCTACAGTGTTTTCGTTAATTACAGATCATTAGTGATTGTTTTAACTTGACGTTATGGACCATAACGTCCAGCTACAGTGCCCTGGACGTTATGGACCATAACGTCTTTGTTAGATCTCGAAATTCCGCAAATTCGTTGTTCAATGTCAATATTTTTTTATTGTATTTTCTATTAATAAAAATTTCGGTCTAAAGTTGAGTACAACCACTGTTGGGTTTGATGCGACTGTTTATGAATCTGTTCCACTTGATTGGTTGGATGCAAATTAAAATACTCAGTTTTAAGTTTTTATTCTTCCTAGTTCTCTCTTATACAATTTGCATCGGTTTTATGATTGTATTCCACTGGATATGAATTCCATGAATTCAACTAGTCCACTACTATGCTAAAAAACAAAGTATAGAATCCCTGAAGGATTGGAATCCTCTACTGTAATGCGCTGAAGAATTTGCAATTCCCCTAAAATCCCACTGTTTATTTTTATTAAGATCTGTGCTTGCATAGATCTTAAGACGGATGAACAACTGAGATTTGTCCAGTGCGTTGGAACCTGCAGCATCTGCTCTTGCCTGATTGATTGCCTCTAATTTTAATGGACATTCGGACTGGAGTCCTTTAATTGGTGACAAAGATCAGACTGTAGAAACTGCTCATCTTTATATAGCCACTTGATACACTTTGATTGATTAAACTGTACAGGTCATTATCTAATTAAAAAAGCAGAAAGGGTAAAATGGAAAAGGTATAGCTACAATCGTAGCTTTTGAGTGGAATTTGGACGGAAAAAAGAGTACTTGCATATTTGCCTCTCCTTGAAAGTTCAAGTCAAAATTATCAATATATAAGAATTATTATACGAGGAGGGATCCACTTACATTTTTTTTTAATAACACCGGATTACATTTTATATTTTTAAAGTTTTTGAAGTCCAAACTGTCAATCCAAACTGTTCAACATGATGGATATATTAAAATGTGCTTGCTGATCAAATTTTATATTTTTTTGAATTTATTTACTATTTATTAAATATTTTACAAAATCGTTGCTTTCAGACCATTGAATTTTCTACCCATCTTAATAAATAGTAAAAAAAATTAAAAAAATATAAAATTTGATTTGCAAGCACATTTTAATATATCTATTATGTTGAACAGTTTGGATAGACTGTTTAGACTTTGAAAATGTAGGATGTAATTCGGTATCACAAAAAAAAAATTATAAGTCGATCCTTCCTCTTATTATATATAGTATTTTTATAAAAGCTGAAACACTAATATCGCAATTGCTGTTATAGTTGTTATAATATGACATGGGCTAAGGTTCTCTATAAAGCATAGGTCAGTTGATGCTTTATGTCCTTCTGCACTGTTTTTAAGGTTCAAATAATCGTTTCGAACTGCTAAACATGATCTTCATATTAAAAATGTGCTTAAAGACTAAATTTACATTCTTTGAAAAAAACTTTTACTATTTTTTAGAATTTTTGAAAATCAATGTTTTCAGAATTTTTTTTGAAAACAGTAATTTTCCAAAATTCTAAATAAATAGTAAAAAAGTTTCAAAAAAATATAAAATTTGATCTCCAAACACATTTTAATATAAATATCATGATCTCTATTGCCACCTCTATAAGATGAGGTTCTTTAGGACATCAATTAATTTTTTCAACATATTATAAATATCTTAATTTTCAATAGATTGTGACATCAGTAATGAATAGTGCCACCATCTGTTACTACCTTCCGATGTGTTTTTCGTGGGTTAGATTATTTTGTGCTGACATTCCTATTCGTCATCTACACAAGTTCAACCGCGCACCTAGCGCTCCTCGTCCGATCTTACCATACGCCACTCACTACTTCTCCTCCTCCGTGCTCGCCACGTGCGCCCTTTCCCGCTACGTGTTACTCTACCCGCTTTCCACGCTTCCTCCTCTCCGTTTCGGTGGGTATTTCTCTCCTAGGGAGTATTCACTTGACTCCTCCCTCTCAATTCCCGCTGCTTTCCTGTTCTCCCTTGCGCCTCCCTGAGTTCCCCCCCTCCCGTCTATCCTCCACATCAGCTACGCCCTTCACTGTGGTCGACCCTGCTCGCCTCCGCCACATCAGCCTACGCAGTATCACGACTGGGATCGGGCCTCTATCTGGCTGACCTGAAATGCAGCGGCAAAGGGGCTGGCGTCATGGCCGCAAAAGTAATGGATAAGAAGGAACTGGAGAGTAAGACCAAATAAGGCAGGGCTAGAAGCCTAGAACAGAGAGGGAGATACTGCGTAGGCTGTACGGTGTGTATGAGAGTGGCCGATGTTTTTGTCTATTGACCGAGTTCTCACATGGTGGTGATTTGCATGTGCTCAAGGCAACAGCAGCTGTTGCCGGTTCACTGAACTACTGTCAGGTAAGATTTTTTGGTAAAGAGCATTATTGATAGGAGGATAACTACCTCCCATGATTGAAATGATAATTAAATTGAATGTAGGAAACCTGTATGTTACAGCCTTAGTTCGAAAGATGGAATCTTCATAGAGTATTTATAAATATATTACACTTAGGTTCCTCTATCTCCTAATAGATCCCAAAATAAAATCTCAGATGTCCGATAACTGACCCCAGATCCCATGGCGATCGCCACCAACACACCATGGATGCCCATGGTTTCCAAAAGGTCTTAGTTGTTCTCTCTTTTAAGCTCTTCTATTCTTTGATTTGAGTCCGCATTGTTAGCTCTTATATTCTTTGATTTCATCTTTCAAGCTCTTATATTCATAGATTTTGGGGGGTTTTTGTGATAGAAATGGATATTATTGATTCTTTTTTAGCTATAGATCTTTGAGTAGGATTCAATCAATTTATTTGAAGCAATTCAGTTTCTTATCACCAGTGTTCACTTTCACTCCGCAAATATTTTTGCTACTCCGGCCTTTTAGTCGAAAGATCCCTGAAATTGTTATTTTTATTATTTTGATGAGCTGACCTGTTTCGTTCATCAAATTCATGTACATGATTTAGCAGTTCATTATGCGTTGATGGCTATAATAGCAAAGCATTCAGTTTTTAATTGAGCTTTACTCTCCTACATTTCTTACACAAGTTCTGCAAAATCTTCGAGTACTAGACAATCAGATCTGTCATGAAAATTTTTTGTCTCCAATTTTTTATTCAACAGCGCAGAACAAACATATCTATAAAGCAAAAACACATGAGAGTTTAGAATTATTTGAAATTGTGATTAGCACACTGTGATGTCAACTGATGAAAAATAAAACAATGAGAACTTTTGAGGAGTTGAGTTTGATTTCATGTCAGCAAATTGTATAATACGTACCATCTTTTCTGATTCCAGAGAGACCCACCTTTGGTGAAGGTCAACCAGCTTACATCTATAAAGACAACTTCCTTATCCCTACTATTTTCTTCCTTAGTGTAAGACTGATGTCAAAGTTGATAGTGCTGAGAACCTTCGTTAATTCTTTCACGGTGATCGCAGTTACAATTCTCCTTACGTGCAACTGCAAAGGTACAACTTTATGTTTCATCAAAATTCAATTCTTCAACTCAGGTGAACTATGAAGTCAACCTGTCCTTCATTTTTTAAGATCATAAATGATATGATATGCCAAAATGAAAAATATGTGCATCTAAACGTGTTCTACATGTTTCCAATATCAAACATAAATTGAAAAACGTTTCGAATATATGATTTTAACTGCAAAATTCCCTAAACTGCCCTTGCTGGTAACAATAGAGCAATTCCTTCTACCTTCTCTATGCTTCATGTGTATTGCTGCGTGATAACCTCCCCAAAAACTGAAATTAAATACAGAATAAGAAAAGTAAACAATAAAATTAATATAGTACAAAGTAAACTCCAATGGAATCGTCATTCTTAACATCTTCCAACACTTAAAAAAATAATTTCCGCTTCAATTTCAAGCCTGCATTAACTGTTTATGGAGGGATAAGCTTGGGTTAATATGTATGGTAGATTTCAGGGGTTCCTTGAGAAATGTATATTTCCAAATTCGACATTCTTTGTAAATTTAGTCCGTCGCAGCTAATGTGGATGACAAATTTGTTACATATAATTTGAACTTCCTTATAATACTAATATATAGTATCGACTATTCAATACGTTCCTACGAGCTAACACATGATAGAGCTATGGGCATTAGACTTAGGAGTTAGTAGCTTAACTGACGACCTTCTCTCTCCTCTGAAAATTTTATCAGATTTTCTCCAAATTTTTCCAGAATTCTGTAATTAGCATATGCTGTAAATGGCTTCATATAGATTTTGTGACTTGTAGGTCTTCTTCACTCTCAATCGTGGATATGCACATTGATATTTAGGTGTGCTCAATTTCACTAGGACAGAATATTAAATACTGGACTCAAATAAGACTTCCTTACCCTACAAATTTATGAAGTATAATATGGTAAGTGCTTCTTCACTATTGATTTTACAAATATCACAAAATAGCACCCATCTATCTACATAATTTCAAATAGTGAAAATTGGTGTCAAATTTAAAAAAAAAAAAAGGGGACTGCAATTATATTGACTTTTGGTAATTAAGAATCTTTTTGGTAGTGTACTATCATAAATTTGAGAACTGAAACTGAAATCTGAGTAATCCAGCTTAATAAATGTAGTTGAAGACTATTTGAATTTTCTGAGTTCGATGACAGGTAGAATTATCCATATGTGGTATATGTCATCCATTACTAATGTTTAAATATAATCATTTGGAAACCTGTGACACCAAAACTGCATTTGCTTTTCAAATTTGAATATTGATTGATATTTTTCTTATTTCAGAATGCTCATATCAGTACTAATTAAGAAGGCTTATATCTGGATAAGTTGTGATGTCGCATGTTGTGAGTCATGTACTGGACATACTGACAAAAGGAGAATTTTGCACAGGTGCTTGCTTTTTTCATGTGTCAACTGAATTGTAATTTCTATACAATGAAGTGTTGCTTCTATTAGATCTTAGGTGGGGGAGGAGCTGAACCAGTAAAGAGAAAAAAAGTCGAAAAAAGCTGCTTCCAAGAGAGAGAATCAACCATCAGTTACGAGATTGGATATTGTGTCATTTTGCTTCTAAAATTTCATAAATTGGGGTGTGGAACGTAATTCATATTGTCTTGGGGTACTTTATGAAGGGTGAATATCAGGCAAGTACACTGTCAATACTATCTTGGAACACAAACTTGTAAATTTTGGTTCTTCTAGACACGAGCTTTCTGTAGTGTCTCGATATATTCCACCTTTTTAAATTGACGGTCTATCAAAATACCACAATAGCCAGTCAAAAGTGTCCACTTTATGTAATGTATATAATTTTTCTTAATTCATTACAAATCTGATATATATGCGTAATTTCTATTTTCTCAATATTTACTTCATCGGGGTCAACTAAAAGTAACAAACAATCATCATGTCCTTGATTTCCAACAATGGTCAACGCTCAAGTAGTGAGGCATGTCAAGTTTGTTCTCTCTTCTCTTCTCTATTTCATTTATCTTGTACGGTTTTAAACTCTCAATTACATAAGAATGTTACATGATTTTAGTAACAATTTGCTCGGTATGTAGATACCCCAGTGATATAATTAGGCCTCAATTGTGCAGTTGTCTTCTAAGAAAACATAAAAAAAATGCAGAAGTGAGCTCAGTTTACCTTCAACTTCCATTAGTAATCAAAATGAGTATCATTTATACCTGGAATTGGTACCATTTAAAAACTGCAGTGTTTCACAACAAAGCCATATGCATGTGAACTGCCAAGCTTGCCAAAGTATCCACCAAGCAAGCTGAGTGAGGAGAAATAATCTTCAGCAACACATTTGACATTTACTCATCATGATGACACGCAATGTATACTTTTTTTGTTGAATAATTAATTTATCTTCCACGCAGGAGATGCGGAGCTGCAAGTCAACTTTCATGCAAGTCACTTTCTGGCACCAAAAATTACTATGTTGTCCTCTCAAATGTAATAATATTGTTGGATAGGTACAAATCATATATGTTAGGGGAAATCATTTTTCTGGCCACCAATTTCTCTTAACATTGTATGGAGATCAAATTGCTTTTGCATTGGTACTAAAGCTTACGCAAACTAATACATGCATAATATGTACAGTTTTTTTGTTGTTGTTCAAATACATTGTAAATCAATGCTGGCATATATACATCATTTATTATGTTGTAAATTCATATATTTAATTGTCACTTCCGAACATTTCGGTAATTGTATGTACTATTTAACTTTATTATTTCCACCGTACATAAGAATGGGAAAAAAAATTCACCCATGTATGACAATATACACAAGAAAAACGGTTGCGGCGTAGCCGCAACAACAATGCACCTAGTTCTATAGTACAATTTATGTTGAGCAGTTCAAATTGACTATCTAAACTTAAATAACAAAAATAGCGAACATAAAACACAAGAAAGACCTATGCTTTATAAAACACCTTAGCCGAATCCATTATAAATTTTGACCAATTCATCAATTTTTTAACAAGTCAACGCTTTCAACAATTTACCATTCTGTTTGATTGTTTCTATTCTATGCAACCTTGGAGGGATCCACGCAGTGGCGGAATCAGACTTTCGGACTATAGAAGTCAAATATTTATAGAGGTCAATCATATAAAATTTTCTTGCAGAAATGGAGGTCAATTTTACAATTTTATGATATTTTACTCTAAATTCTATAAAAAAATTATGTATAAATATAATTTTTTTGAAAAATATGAGGTCAATTAAGCCTCTTAGTTTGTTCCTCCATCCGCCACTGGATCCACGATATCTCTAGAGAAGCTCTGATACTTTCTGACGGTGCTCCAATATTCAATGACCAGAGCCGGTCCTGAGAATTTTGGGGCCCGGGGTGGGAGCAAATTTTGAACCCTTAATGTAAACAATTTTTTTTATTAATATGTCATATCTTACAAAATAGGAGGGCCATAAAACCAATACCCCTCAAAATAAAACATATACAATGATGAACATACCCACACCATGTTTCTTGCTTGCTTCTTGATAAACCAATTTTGAACACATGTTGTACCTGCACAAAAAACACATCTAAATCACATCTCATCTGAAATGACTCCTTGCATTTTTAGAAGCAAAATCATCAATTATATGTTCAACATTAATAGTTTTCAACATATTTTTTTCAATACTTAATATTGTTAATCCATTCAACCTATCTTGAGTCATAGTTGTCCGTAAATAAGATTTTATCAACTTTAATTTTGAAAAACTCATTTTTGCAGATGCCACAGTAATAGGTATAGTTAGTAAAACTCTATAAGCAACTAAAATATTTGGAAACATGTCCATCTTTTTTACAAACTCCATAATTTTAATGGAGTTCCATGCATTTCCATCTTGACACGCTTCATTTGGTAGCATTACCTGCAATATTTGTAATTCTGTAAATAAACGTTGTGCATCAATATCACAGTTCTCACCATGTGTCAAAGCATTTTCAAGTTTCAAACAATAATTTTTCATTCCTTCATCATCTAATGAAATTACCGTGATGCATCAAACAAGAAACCAAATATAGATTTAAAAAGTTCAATTTGTTCAAATCTGATTTTCAGTTGAGAAATTGCCATATCAACTAAAACAAGAAAATAGTCTGTTGTAAAATTTTCTTGAGCAGATTGTTGCTCTCTATCTATATCAGGATTTTCATCAAAATATTTCTTTCTTATAGCCCTACGTTTTACCTGAAACACTGGTTCAATATCCATTTCATCAGCAATCTCTTTAGCATCAATCATAGCAAAAGTAAACCCATTTTCTCTATATTTTTCAAAAAAAAGAAACTAACCCTTTAAGACTTTCAATAGCTACATCAATATGCATATCTTCAGATTGTAAGTTTTTGCTCACCAAGTTTATTTTGAACAATATTTCATGCCAAATAACCAAACTCAAAATAAATTCAAAGTTGGACAATTCACTTGATACTAATTTTTCAGCATCCCAACGTATTTTTGGATCATCAGAAACTTCAGCTAATTTTATTAAAGCTTTTTTTTATTTTGAGAGCTTGATATTTTATTGCTTTTACACTTTCTATACGTCTTTCCCATCTTGTTACACACAAAGACTTCAAAGTTAAATCATCCACATATTAAAATAAAATGTTCCATTGTTTTGTTGAATTAGCAAACACATTATACAAAGCCTGACATGCTCCAAAAAAAGATTTTACTTTCAAACAAGAATTTGTCATATCAGAAAGTACTAAATTAAGAGAATGACAAATCACATGGCATATAAAAAGCTCTAGGATTTAGGTCAAGCAATCTTTTTTGGACACCTTGATGTTTTCCTCTCATATTAGAACCATTATCATATCTTTGTCCCCTTACATCATTAATATCTAATCAAGAGAATTAAGAACAGCTTGTAATTCACCAAAAAGACCCAACCCAGATGTGTTTTCTACATTTAAAAACTCTAAAAAGTACTCTTCTATTTTTATTGGGAAGCTTCAACACATCTAATTACCAAAGTCATTTGTTCTGTGCGACTAGCATCAGGAGTGCAATCAAGAATCATAGAAAAATATTTAGCTTCTTTTATTTTATTTATTATTGCATTCTTGACACTTGATGCCAACATGGCAATTAATTCATTTTGTATTTTATGACTAAGATAATGATAATGAATCTCTTTATCTTGAATGAGTCGAAAATGTTGTTTCATTGTTTGATCAAACTCATCAATTGATTCTGGAAAGCCTAAAAAATTCCCATTAGAACCCTCATTAATTTTTTCATTTGTTCCACGAAATGCCAGATTATTCATTACAAGACGCTTAACAACGGAAATTATTCTAACCATAACTTGTTTCCAATGTTCTGTATCTTTCTTGATTTGTTCTTGTAATTCTTTATCAATAGTTTGATTTGTTCCTAATCTAACTCTTAGTTCAGCCCAAGCTTTAAGATTGGTAAAATGTTCACTACTATCTTCATGTAGTTTAATTTTTTCACTTAGATGTTTCCAATCATCAACACCTATAGTTGCTATTTGACTTTTAGAATGGACATGTCTTACAACTTTACAACAAAAACAAAATACTTTATTTAAATCTTTTGAGTAAACCAATCATTTCCTATCAATAAGTTCTCCATTTCTTAATTTTTGATCAAAATAATATGCGGAGAACCCCCTATCAAGTAGTATAAAGGAGTGTCAATCCGCAGTGAATAAGATTTAAGGTCTTGAGCGATTACATCACAATCTTTCGAAATGCTAGACAAAATCTGAAATTCAAGAGTTGTTGTTTTCTTTATCAATGTATTTAGCAAAAATTAGAAGTAAATAAAATAAATAAGATAGAGATGTGAATTTCTAGGATTTTGGCACACTGTTGTTACTTCAATCCGCTTTGATTCTTACCTTATTTGATGTTGGTTTTCAGTTGTTGTATGAAGGTTTCTAATCCAATTTAGTGACTGCCGCTTTTGTTTAACAATTATCCTACCAATCAAGAGTTCCCGTTAAGGCTTGTCTCGATTGGTGCAAGGAGATCTGTGATTAGCCCAAAATAATCTAAACTTCACTTACTGGATACGTCGCCCTACTATCTTGGTTATATTGGGTGTTCCTATAGTAAGGCACGACAATGCGACATTTGTCTGCGAATGTCGAGACTCCCATGTATACTTTTGTTGATCCAATTAATGATATCTCCGGCTAAGACCTCCACCACTAATCTAGTATTTTTATTCTCCCTTATCTCAATTTGATTAGGCCAACGGTGACTAACTTCTATGTGTGGCCATCACATGACGGTCTAGACTAATAAACAAAATAAAGTAAGATCGAACATAAAGCGCAAAAGCAATCAAACAACAAAAGACTAAACAATGATCAAATAAAAGTATATATCAAAGCATCATAAGTAGCAAGGTTTACTGCCAACCTTAAGAATCTAAACTTAGCCGCTGAACGGCATGTTTACAAAGAGAAAAGAGAAAGATACAACCATACACGAAGTACCCTCCTACTTAATCTCTACACACTCTTCTCTTCTCACTTAAGAAAATAGAAAACACCAAAGATACAAAAATATGTTTTTGTTCAGTCCAGAGGTCTTATATAGGAGTGAAGGGGCGCTTGGAGATGAGTGGAGTCCAAGTTATCTGATTTAGATACAGCTATTAAAGATTTCACCAAATGGCACATTAGGTACGGTCCGTATTGGCTAATACGGACCGTACTCTCCCTGTGTTGCTCCAGGAGTTAATCTGTATTTGGCCTTCATTAGTCCGTACTGGGGCTCTGGTCCGTATTGGCTAATACTGTCTGTACCACAGCCTTAGTCTGTGAGCTGTGCTTTTCCGATCGACCTAATTTTTGCTCCAAATGATGTAAAATAACCCCAAAACATGATTCCTGCACTAAAACATAAAATAGGGCAACAATAACCTTTTTCACATAATAATTAAACATAAATGTGAGAAAATGAGGCAAAATCTAAGCCAAAATCCTACGAAATTCACTAACAAAATGAGCTTGATCATCCCCCCCGGTCAGTAGTGGTCCTCCAGATAGTTAATTCCCAAGACACATCTGTGGATTTCTCATAAATACTTTACAACATAAATATTCACACTGTATTATAGTAATTATGAATACTCGACATTTTAGAGAAGAATACTTGACATTCTAGAGATGAATACTTGACAAGTTATAAATACTTGTTCGACAAGATATGAATACTTGCACACCGAGGTATGAATACTTGAACGATGAAGAACCCGAAAATACTTCATCATGGATCTCATTTGAAAGAGAAAATTAGGTAGAAGACGTTCGTGATTTTAGATTCGCAAAATTTCTCACAAATCGTCAGAAATATTGATGAGATTAAATGGAGAAAAAAAATCCACTTCTAAAAACGTGTAAAAGATGAGTATGTGATTAGAGAGAAACGAAAGTTGATGTCCAGTTTTTTTTTTTAAATACTTGATGTTTAGTTATGAATACTTAATATATTATATAGTAATACTTGCATGTATAAGTATTCATTAATGCGCGTGTCAGTTGTAAATTATTTCAAATATAAGCGGTCCCCCAGATAGTTAGCAGTCCCGTCATACTTTACGGATCAGTTAACCAGGAGATGTTTAGAGGACAGAATAGAAGAGACTGTTAGTCGCTCCTTTTTTTTGTGAGAATAGAATATGTCTCTTTGCATATGGAGGAAACACATCATTATCTATGTATACTGGTATGCTACCTATGGTTTACTAAATAAGTTTAAGAAGGTACTCTCCAACTTCAATAATTAAATCAAAGCTAAAAAATGGAGGAATAATAAAGGGTCCCTCCAAAAGCATACATGCGGTCCAAATCAAATGATGGTTATTGGGAGGTGCATGTGTGAAGATTTGGTGCCTAATAATCATTTAGGAATATGTGCAATTTGGTCTATTTTATATTATTCTAATCTTTTCTTTTGATAGTCTTTTTCTAATTACCACTATGCAATGGCCAATGGGCCGACATTTTTATTAATATGCAAAGTTAATTACAAATTAATTAATATACCCATGAATCATGAGTTTTTCTAAAAATGTTCAAACCGGTCATTTTATGGCTGGTTTTCTCTTTTTTTTTAGAGACACTATGAAGAACAAGATAATGAAATCTAACACTGAAAATTCAAATTTTTGTTTAAATTATTTGTTAGATTACTTCTTTTGATTTATAATTAGCATATTTATACTAAAATACACTAGATTACTTGAAATTATGTTGAATTACACTATATTACAATAAATTATGTTGAATTACACTAAATTACGTTAAATTACGCTAAATTACAATAACTTCGCTAATTGATAAAAATGGATAAATTACGCTAAACTACGCAAAATTAAGCTAAATTACAATAACTTCGCTAATTGATAAAAATGGGTAAATTACGCTAAACTACGCAAAATTATGCTAAAGTAGACCGATTTTGTGCTATCTTTCATGAATCATAAAAAATTGTAAAAAAAAAAATCCGAAAATAGTAAAAATTGGTATTCCACAAGTTCATTATGTAACTAATTTACTGAGCTACTTAGATTGAATAAGATAAATGAAAATCTTAATCGGAAACTTCAACTCAAGTTTTGAGGCTCTTCCCTTTGTTTTTTGGAAATTATAAATTTTGAAATCCGGCAATGCTAGCACGGACGCATGCGTATTTTTGCAAGCTTTCTGAAAAGTAGTCATTTGCTGAAATCGGACACTCGAGCTCCGTTTTATGACTGTTTGAAGTTTCGTCGTCGTTTTTCGCCTTTTCAGTGAATATATCGTCCTTATTCATATGTAATTTAGTGTAATTTACCGTATTTTAGCGTAATGTAATGTAATTAGCGTAATTTAATGTAATATAGTGTAATTCAACATAATTTCAAGTAATTTAGCGTATTTAGTATAAATATGCTAATTATACATCAAAAGAAGTAATCTAACAAATAATTTAAACAAAAAAATTCAATTTTTCAGTGTTAGATTTCATCATCTTGCTCTTCATAGTATCTCTTAAAAAAAATAGTTTCTAATTATAAATTACTATGAAGATAAAAGAAAAACAAAAAATAGTTTCTAATTATACATCACTATGAAGACACACAGTAATTTACTGAAATTTACTGTATTTTAGCGTAATTTAATGTAATATAGTGTAATTCAACATAATTTCAAGTAATCTAGTGTATTTTAGTATAAATATGCTAATTATAAATCAAAAGAAGTAATCTAACAAATAATTTAAACAAAAAATTCGAATTTTCAGTGTTATATTTCATTATCTTGTTTTTCATAGTGCCTCTAAAACTCATGATTGATTGGTATATTAATTAATTTGTAATTAACTTTGGATATTAATAAAAATGTCGGGCCAATGGGTTGGGTCTTGGCTGGACATAAGCAAGTAGCACCAATAGATGCACATTGGATGGCAGCAATTAAATGGACATGCACCTCCCAAATCCCAATCAGACAGCCGAGTAGCCGACAAATAATATTTTATAAGTGGAGAATGTCAAAACGGGGAAGGATGAGCACAAGATCTGACAACCTAATAATTAAGTCTATATACACCCCACTCATCATGTGATCCACGTCCTCTAACAATAACATTTTAGCATCGTATATTTCAGAATAACTAAAAGTCTATTATTTATAATTATTATTATCACAATCATATATTCATATTCATGGCCGTTATCATTATTATTATTATGAGAGTGACTAATATACAAACATTTGTTCCTGGACTCAGGAACAACTGTTCGGTTCTCCGATTTTCAAAGTTCAAACCGTTAGATATTCAATTTATATTAAAATGTGTTTGGATTTTACATTTTTTAGAATTTTTTTACTATTTATTAAGCTAGTTTGAAAACCGCTTATTTTATTAAACTTATGCACCATTGAAAAACAACGTTTTTCAAACCAGCTTAATAAATAGTAAAAAAAATTTAAAAAATATAAAGTTTGGTCTCCAAGCACATTTTAATATAGATTAAATATCTAACGGTTTAGATTGACTGTTTGGACTTTGAAAATCAGATAACCGAACCGTTTGTTCTTGAGTCCAGGAACAAACGTTCGTATATTAGCCATTCTCTTATTATTATTATCATGGTCATCTTCATTACTGTTGTCTGTCATCATCGTCAAAATCATTTGATTTAAAAGTATGGGTATGGGTCAAATAAACTTTATTGTATGTGTCTACATGAAGATATTATTAAAAAATATTTTGATTAAGGGAGAATTTCACGTACACCCCTCAAAAACTTCAAATTACATATTCCCCCCTCTAAACAATGAAATTACATATTTCCCTCTCTAAACTTCAAAAACTCACAAATTTACCAATTTTATTGTCTTTTATATTAAAACTCATTTTAAATTTATATAATACCCATTTCACCCTTTATTAAAAACATAAAACGCCCATCAGACTCAAATTTTAATATGACGGGTTCCTCTACCGTCTAATCCACTTTAAGATCAGTGCGTGCTAGATTGGCACAAATCTTGAAATGAATATCCATAGATAGTGAAGCAATGCGCATAGATCTTAAAGCAGATCGGACGATAGATGAACCCATCTGATTCAAATTTGAGTACAATGGGCGTTTTATGGTTTTAATAAAGGGTAAAATAGTTATTTTATAAATTTAAAAATGAGTTTTAATATAAAGACAATAAAATGGATAAATTTGTGAGTTTTTGAAGCTTAGAGGGAGAAATACGTAATTTGAAATTTTTGAGGGGTATCCGTGAAATTCCCCCATTGATTAAAATGAAAAATGAGGTTATGAATTCCAACTAAATATTCCGTTTCTCAATAGTATTGTCGTGGATGGGAATAATCCACATATTAAGAAATGCATGAAAATCTACTAATTTTTCAACAAAAAAAATTATTAATGGAAATAAAAACGAAAATTCCTTCATTTATTTAACAGTAACATTTGCATTAACAGTAAATCAATCTATATAGAATATTTTACTTACAAGTTAAAATGATGGCCATAATTCACAACGGAAATGGAGGCAGGAACATTTTTAATGGAGATCAGTATTGCGAGTCATAATATTATATATATTATTATAGTTTAGCTATGTTAATTTTTACAATTATGAAAGTCACTAATGTAAATTTTTTGTGATGGTATATGAGAGTCAATTATGAACTCATCTACTAAAATGGATCAATTTACCTCCTGATTGCAATTTATTAAAAAAAAATAGTAAATGTAAACGGTTGTAAATTTGAAATTCAGTAATACTATCCGAACAATTTAAAAACATCATCTTTTATCTCATACTAAAAAATATTTACAATTATTTTATACAAATTCAACACAAAATAAAATCAAGAATTTTAGGGGCCTACACTAAATAAACATGCTTGATCAGCAGTCTAGAAAATAAGATAACAATTTCTGAGTTTTGCAAGTTAAGAGAGCTCAATTATGTAAACTAATTATCAATTACACCTTTGAAAAAAGTTGGTTCTATGAAGATATTTTCTAGGTTAATTGGTATAAACCAAATACTTGCCATGCAAAGACTGGTTTTAGTTGGCAGAAAATAAAATAATATCATCAGCATAATTGTTTTGATACTCGTATTTTTTAAATTTTATACAGGTTTGTATTCGTGTATTGCTGCTGTACATATTATATTTCTATTGGTGTTTTTGTATAATAAGGATTCAATATCTCTAGAAAATAAATCGGTTGTTATTCTTGAGGAATAACAGGAACCTATTATTTCAGATATTGAAATAAATCTGCTGTTATTCTTCAAGAATAACATGAACCTATTATTCCGATCTTAGTTGTTGATATTAATTGAGATTCGCTTATAAAAAAGGTTTTCGTTGAAATTCATGCATAGAAAAATATAAACAGTTGGAATCGGAATAACATGTTCTTGTTATTCCTCAAGAATAACAACAGATTTGTTTCCATGTCTCTATTGGTGCTCTACCACGTTCTCAATTTTGAAACTTTAATAACTCAAAATCTAAAATTCAAATATCAAAGTAAAACCAATCAATTTGTTCTATATTTTTTTTTATATATTCGTATAAATTAATTTTGATATTTTATTTTACTTTGGTTAACGTCAAAAGCTTGTAAAAGTCAAATTCTAGAAGAAGTTCAACTGTCCAAGCATTGATTTTTCTAAGTTTAAATAATGCCAAATCTTTTACTCAAGTGTATATTAAAAAAAAAATATGATATTTTAATTTTTACTTTGGTTAACATCAAAAGCTTGTAAAAGTCAAATTCTAAAATAAGTACTTCAAGCATTGGATTTCTAAGTTCGAATAATGTCAAATATAATATTTTTTTTGTTATTAAAAACTTATATAATTGTGTCTAGCACAATTAGTTAAAATTTTACTTGTCATTAATTTTTTTTTGCAGATTTGGAATTCAATAAATACCATCAGGTGCAATTTGAGAAACTTTGACTATAAACTTTTAAAAAAAAAATTGTACTAATTTCAATGAACTTGTTTATTGAAAATGACAATTAGTTGTAATTTCAAAATAAGATAAATGCGGGGTTATGTACGCAAATATCCCGTGGTAACGTCATTATCATTGACTAGTTATTTATACAATGAAATCCAGTTCTGAATGAATTAGATCTCGGATGTTACCTGACAAGCTGACCCACTAACAAATTTGGATTTCCTGTGGATGAGGGACGTGTTATTGTTTAAGCCGCAGAAAACAAGAAATTGGAAGAATGATTAACACACTAAATAGTACATTTACCTAAATATAAAACTATGCCTAAATATTATTTTTTTAAACCACCATGCAAAAACGAAACAAACTTGATACGTCCTATCTCCGGAAGATTAGGCCGTATATTCTCGAGAGATAGTAGTGACCAGTAAGGTATTTAAACTCTTCTCTATAGACATCTTGTGTGAATGGTATTGCGAACTCCTAACTCGGTTGAGTTTGGGCCTTTTATAGGTTGGCCTGTAACCGTCATATAGAAGCTGTTACAGTAACTTGCGACTTCATAATTTGATAGATAGTTGTACGAAAATGGTTATGGCGGTCACTGTTCGCTCCCAAATGTGAGGTACAAAGTTTCACAACAGCAAGCTGTAGAGTTTAAACCTTATAAACCCTCAACCAGATCGCAAGTGTACAATCTTGTCGTAAAGTTTAGTCGGGTATCGATCCACAGGGACGATTCACTTTCTTAATCTCTACTTTTCCTAATTAGGTACTAGAAGTGTAAAAATTGGGTGTGTGTCTATTCCTAAATTTTGTAATGAATATATGAACAAGTAAATGAATGTATGAACAAATTCAATTAACAATGTATGAACAGAATTGAATCAATTAAATGTTTGTGTTTTGTACGATTGTAAAAAAGGGTGTTTCCAGGATTTCAGATTTCATCTTCAACTTTGCTGCTCAGGACCTGCCACGCGACCCGCATACTCTCGTATGCGACCCTTGTGACGCGACCCGCATGCTCTCGCATGCGACTCGCGTGGTCCTTAAGCGCCCTGGACCTAACACGCGACTCGCAAGCTATCGCTTGCGACCCTGTGATGCGACCCGCGTGCTAACTCACGCGACCCGCATGACCCCTTGAGCTGAGTCTGCACATGTCAGAAACTGGTTGTTTAAGTCGTGTAAGGCTAGATTGACCGTACCTAGTGTCACTGAACCTCAACTTTCGTGTGTTGGCTTAGCAGACCTGGTTTGGAAATGCAATTTCACCTTCTTAGGTTTAATCAAGCTGTTTGATCTAAACCTAAGTTCTCAGTTCTGTTTACTAAAGGTATCCACAAGCTGAGCAAGTGCAAGTGGAAATTTCACCTCTCGGCTACTATTGACCTCACCTTTCGGTTCTCAGACCTACCTCAAGTACTTAACCTAATTTGTAAGAAACATCAAGCCTTGTTACAAGAAGAAATGCCAAAGGCATTCAACAGTAGACAATCAAGAATCAAACAATTCAGATCAAGCAATCTCAAATAATACAAGAATCAAAGAAACACGAAATAACAATAAGAATCAATCCATGTGCATAATCAAACAAAGTATCAGACTACAATCCAAACCCTCGAAACTACAAGTCTACTCAGACATGAGCAAAATCAGAATAAAAGAGAGAGAGAGAAAGCAAATCATAGTGAGAGAAGGAGTAGTGAAGAGGAATTGAAGCTTCAGGATTCTTCTTCTCCAAATCGACTCTTCCTTAGCTCCAGATCGGCTCCTCTCCTCTTCAGATCGCCTCAGGCGCCAAAACCTTTCTTCCAAATCGGATCTGAACTCTTTCTGGATAAAATCGTGGATCCCTCTTCTGTTGCCAGGCCTTCTGTATATATAGCTTCCTTAGCGGGCCTCAATTGGGCCTGGCGCAGTTAAGTCGACGCGACCCGCATGAGTTTGCATGCGACCCGCGCCGGGTGGAAATGCTGTGCAATGAGGGTCGCGTCTGAGGTCGCGTCTGGGCTGCGATGCGACCCGCGTCAGATGGGACGCGACTCGCGTGGGGGAAGTCAGAACTCTGCCTGTTTTGCCTGTTTTTGCCTATTTCCTGCAAATCAACCACAAACTGCAGCAGTACCATGTTCTATTGATTTTCAATGTAAACTATGCAATTTAGTGGTCAAAAACATAAGGTCTGGTCTGAAAATAGGTCGAAATAATAGATGAAATATAAAGATATCAAACTCGCCCAAGCTTATCATTTGCTTGTCCTCAAGCAAATATGTACTTTCAAACCGGGTTTGGAATCTAAATGCAAGCTAAATGCCTAAAATGTGAAAATTTACTCGATTGCCTCAATAAAGAAACTGAAGAATCTTTTTGCTATGGTTAGGATTTTTCCTTGGTCAATTTTGATTCACCTCACAAATTGATTAACAAAACTTCAAACTCTAAATGTTTCAAAACTTGCAAAGCTGATTACTTGAATTATCGAATTATCATTCTTTCACTAAACTATGCCCTCGTTTGTAGGAGATTTTCCCTTTTTGCCCCCCCAAGCTTGAATCAAGCTTAGGTCAGAAAGTTACGGACTTCGTGTGTTGATATGCGCAAAAATTTTATTCTTTCATTTCTAATTGGGAGACGAGCTCGAAGGCGCCCTTCAAGGCTTATTGCCAGTACTCTTATTTTCTCCATCTTTTCATCTCTTTTCATTTTCTTTTTCTCTTTTGTTTTCTTGTTTTCTCTTTTTTTTATTTTTTTATTTGTTTTGCACATACCATGAATACACACATCCACTAGTGTTCATTCACACCAACGGATATCCCAACCTTTCTTTATTTGAAATCCCTAGTTCCATATTTGAAAGGCACAATTCGGTTTCTAAATGCTATCTCGACATTTAAGTTTCCAATTTTACAAATCTCAAACCATTTGTTCCTAATCAGTTTTGTTTGGTCAATTATGAGGTTAGTTCTAATTTCCCAAGGTCATCCAACTCACAAACAAAAGTTTTCAAACAAGTCCCTAATTCTAGCAATCACACAAATTTATCACCTAAAAATGCAAAATTTTTGAAAAATAAACATGTCTAAATGCAGATACAATTTTCTTCTATTCCACCCCCCAAGCTTGAATGAAGCATTGTCCTCAATGCTTGAATTTACACAAGAAAAAAAGTAAAATAGAAGAAAATATGGAAACGTACTAGATGGTGAGCAAGGGATGAGGCGGGGGCGTCTCACTGGTTGGTGGGAGGTGGATCAGGTGGCACTGGTGGGAGCACCCACTTCTGAGGTACACGGACCATGCGATCACACTCTTGCATCAGAAGAATCCGCAAGATTTCTGTCAAGTTCTTGATCGAGCACCCGATCGCGTTTTTGTGAGCATTCAATTTCTCCAAGAGCGTAGCAGTCCGATCGTGTTTAAGATCTGCACTTATAATCACAGAACAAGATCTATCTGGGTCAAGGAACTCATACCTGAGGTGAAGAGGCTCTGGTTGCAGGAACTCATAGCTGAAGTTAGCTAACAGAGGCTTGAGCTCAGGAGTCAGCTGCTCTGTCTGGGCCTCGATGCGGGTCGCATCATATGGCGCGCGGGTCGCATCAAGTGAAATGGCATCGCGTGCTGACCTATCCGACTCGCGTCCTTCGGTTTCTAGGTCCTCAGACCATGGCATGCGGGTCGCATCAGGTGGCGTGCGGGTCGCGTCCACATGCTCTTCAGGTAGAGATGCAGGTCGACTTGGCTCGATGCGACCTGGGTCCACATGTTCTTCCGTGGATGACGTGGGTCGCGTCTCAATGATGCGGGTCGCGTCGGGTGGAGTCTGACCTGGTGGGAAGGCTGGTCCTTCACATTCTGGTTGAGGTGGCAGCTTTCCAGGTTGAGGTTGGCGTGAAGCGACGATGTGGCTCAACTGCTCCAACAACTTGTTTTGAGCGGCCATTTGTGTGGACATGTTTTGCATCTGTTCCCACATCATCTGGTTCATCTTCCATTGCTCGTGTATGAAGTCGATCTCAGCGGGATCAATGTACTGCTCGGGTGGATCGGATCGAAATACGTAATTGCTCGAGTTATCAAACGGTGCAGTGTCGTAGCAATAGTCATCCTGCTCCGGTTCCTCATCCCAATCAGCCAGTGGGCAATACTCGTAAGAGTGTCTCCTGTCCCCACACATGACACATGGCTGTGGTTGATGGTTACTGGCTGCCTTCACGCTCATTTTGATTGAATACCTCTCTATGGCCTCCTCTAGCTCGGCAGCTCTAGCATATAGAGCTGCGATCTGATCAGCTTTGGATCGGTTGCTTCCTCCAGCTCGGGAACTGTCGCGGCCAAACCAATGTTGGTCTGTCGCCATGTTGTACATCAGATCCATGGTGTCTCGAGCTCCTCAGATGGTAATCGCCCTAAAGCCAGAGTGTACCTGAAAAAGAGAAAAGAAAAATAAAATAAAAAAAATAAAAGATACAGATTAAAATCTAGATTAACTACGAAAAGTAAAAATTTAGAAAATGATTGGCGTCCCCGGCAACGGCGCCAAAAACTTGTTCGCTCCCAAATGTGAGGTACAAAGTTTCACTACAGCAAGTTGTAGAGTTTAAACCTTATAAATCCTCGACCAGATCGCAAGTGTACAATCTTGTCGTGAAGTTTAGTCGGGTATCGATCCACAGGGACGATTCACTTTCTTAATCTCTACTTTTCCTAAGTTTTGTAATGAATATATGAACAAGTAAATGAATGTATGAAAAAATTCAATTAACAATGTATGAACAGAATTGAATCAATTAAATGTTTGTGTTTTGTACGATTGTAAAAAAGGGCGTTTCAAGGGTTTCATATTTCATTTTCAACTTTGCTGCTCAGGACCTGCCACGCGACCCGCATACTCTCGTATGCGACCCTTGTGATGCGACCCGCATGCTCTCGCATGCGACCCGCATGCTCTCGCATGCGACCCGCGTGGTCCTTAAGCGCCCTGGACCTAACACGCGACTCGCAAGCTATCGCTTGCGACCCGCATGGCCCCTTGAGCTGAGTCTGCACATGTCAGAAACTGGTTGTTTAAGTCGTGTAAGGCTAGATTGACCGTACCTAGTGTCACTGAACCTCAACTTTCGTGTGTTGGCTTAGCAGACCTGGTTTGGAAATGCAATTTCACCTTCTTAGGTTTAATCAAGCTGTTTGATCTAAACCTAAGTTCTCAGTTCTGTTTACTAAATGTATCCACAAGCTGAGCAAGTGCAAGTGGAAATTTCACCTCTCGGCTACTATTGACCTCACCTTTCGGTTCTCAGACCTACCTCAAGTACTTAACCTAATTTGTAAGAAACATCAAGCCTTGTTACAAGAAGAAATGCCAAAGGCATTCAACAGTAGACAATCAAGAATCAAACAATTCAGATCAAGCAATCTCAAATAATACAAGAATCAAAGAAACACGAAATAACAATAAGAATCAATCCATGTGCATAATCAAACAAAGTATCAGACTACAATCCAAACCCTCGAAACTACAAGTCTACTCAGACATGAGCAAAATCAGAATAAAAGAGAGAGAGAGAAAGCAAATCATAGTGAGAGAAGGAGTAGTGAAGAGGAATTGAAGCTTCAGGATTCTTCTTCTCCAAATTGACTCATCCTTAGCTCCAGATCGGCTCCTCTCCTCTTCAGATCGCCTCAGGCGCCAAAACCTTTCTTCCAAATCGGATCTGAACTCTTTCTGGATAAAATCGTGGATCCCTCTTCTGTTGCCAGGCCTTCTGTATATATAGCTTCCTTAGCGGGCCTCAATTGGGCCTGGCGCAGTTAAGTCGACGCGACCCGCATGAGTTTGCATGCGACCCGCGCCGGGTGGAAATGCTGTGCAATGAGGGTCGCGTCTGAGGTCGCGTCTGGGCTGCGATGCGACCCGCGTCAGATGGGACGCGACTCGCGTGGGGGAAGTCAGAACTCTGCCTGTTTTGCCTGTTTTCGCCTATTTCCTGCAAATCAACCACAAACTGCAGCAATACCATGTTCTATTGATTTTCAATGTAAACTATGCAATTTAGTGGTCAAAAACATAAGGTCTGGTCTGAAAATAGGTCGAAATAATAGATGAAATATAAAGATATCAAACACCATAGCATGATGATCTTGAGCTCGGGCTGGACTTGATCTCGCCGAACAAGCTTGCCGAGTGGGCTTTTATTGAGGGCATGTGGTACATGGCTCTATCATAACTAATCATATTTCTGACATAAAGACAATTTAAATCAACTAATGTTAATATAGTTGCAGGAGTGGACCCATGTGTTTGAATGAGGGCCAATTAACATCATTTATTTTTAAAAAATATTGTATTTATGTATTAATTTTTATATAGTTTAGAATAAAATGATATTGGTAATCTACAATTGACCCCCATTCATTCAGCATGAAAAAATTTATATAATTGATTTCCAATCTTAATTTGACTCCATAACTTAAACAGTATGGCTTCGCCCCTATATAATTGTACAAAATTATAAAATGTAAATCTTCGGTCAAAATGTATTAAAAATTTGATTCTCCATGAAAATCACCAAACCTCTTATCCAATCATCACATTCATGATAATATGAAAACCAACCAAATAGAAAAACAAAAACAAAAACAGCCACATGAAAATGCACCAAAGAACAGCCACAATTAAACCGAGGGTGAAGCGGCTGGCTTTGGTGGCAGCCCCACTTGCATAAACCATCAATCGCTCTCTAACAGTCTAACCTCACTTAAATAATAATAATTTGAGGGAAGGAGATAAGATCTACTGCTGCTTGATTCCTGCCTGTCTGCCCCTTGTTTCCTTGTGCTGTTGTCCACTTGTCCCCCTTTTCCATCTCTCAAATTCAATCAATCACCACTCAGCTTCCCTAATCCCTATAGACCAAATAATTCTTCTTCAATCTTCCTCTTCTTCTTGATATATATTTTTTTCTGAATATTAGTTATTCTTGTTGCTTTCTTTTCCTTTGTTTATCTGGAAAGCGCGGTTCACAAGTTTGCCAATTGCCACAATGCCACCCTTTCCTCGTGAGCCCAATAATTGTTCACTAGCACGGTTTATGCTAAATGCCACCCTTTTTTTACTTTTGTTTTATTATTCGACCGAAATTTTTAAAGTTAGCACAGTTTAAAAAAAAAATAAACCAAAAATCATCGTTTTTGAGAAATTTGAAATCTACCACGGCCGCAGAACGATTTTGTGGACCCAAATGTTGGAGACCACACAGGCGTTCTGCGGACCCTTTTCTGTTTTTTTTTTTTGGTGTTTTATCGAGACACCAGTGCATCCGTATGAGATATCTCAATTTTTTTGGTTTTTTAATAATTTTTTTGTTCTAGGAATGCGTGCCTCATTTATGAGATATCTCAAAGTTTGAAAAAAAAATGGGTCCGCAGAACGCCTGTGCGGTCTTCAGCATTTGGTCCGCAGAATTATTCTGCAGCCGTGTTATATTTCGAATTTTCCAAAAATCATGATTTTTTGGTTTATTTTTTTTTAAACAATGGTAGTTTTAAAAATTTCAGATTATTCGACTCTTAAAACAGCCACTTCTCTTTTGAATTTTTTTTTGAAAGAAAAGTGAAGGTCTAGCCTTCAAGTTTCATTAATCGAATACAAGTAGTGCAATTTTACAGAACTAAAGTTTCAAAAGAAAAAAAAAATACAAAATTTGGAAAGAAAGTAATACATATGGCTATTTTATTAAAAAAAGTTTGCGCATTCAAAAACCAGCTGCTGAATTCAGCTGCCACCTTCCTAGCCAGCATCTGAGCCGACTTATGTTGATTTGAGAAGATTCTCTTACCTCTTTTGAATTTATTAGATGCTTTCAGATAAATTTTGTTGTTATATATATATGAGGAGGGATCTAGTTACCACAATTTTGAGTTACAACAAAGTTACCACAACCATTTTTTACATTTTCAAATTCCAAATCGTCAATTCAAACTGTTCAACATAATCTCCACAATAAAATGTGCTTCCAGATCAAATTTTACATTTTTTTGAATTTTTTTTACTATTTATTAAGATTGGTACAAAATTCAATAGTCTGAATTTGACTGGTTTTTGTAAAATTCTTAATAAATAGCAAAAAAAATTCAAAAAAAATATAAAATTTGATCTGGAAGCACATTTTATTGTGGAGATTATGTTGAACAGTTTAATGAGGAGTAAAAGAAGAGGAGTAAGGTGGAGTAAGATGCGAGTTAATCCGGAGTAAGTTATTCCATCTTATCAAGTAGATTAATTTACTCCACACTTACTCCACCTACAGAGCCCACTGTCATAACAAAAGCTCATATTCCAACACCTCACTCCTCTAAGTGGACTAATTAAACCATGAGTTAAACTACCGAACGAGATGTAAAATATGTGCAGCAAGATGGAGTAAACCATTTAATCCTCATTAACTTTACTCCACAACCAAATATGACCGTAGTGTTTACTATGCGGGCACAATAACATATAATTATTTGAACTTATGTTCCATGTCATTTGACCCTACATGGGGACACAATTTGGGTGTTACAATAAAAAAAAAAGGTTAACTGCATGTACGCGCTAGCTGTAGCGCGCCGTGTAGCGACAGACGACGACAGTGAAAGAGGGCGAGAGAAAGAGAGGCCCGTGGGCAGGCATAGACCACTTATCTAACTGCATTTGGCTTAATAAAGTAGGAAAAAATACTTGTCCAAAAAAAGTGCGACGACCAAATGGATTATATATACATGTCCAATAACTCAGCGTTCCTGCAACCATCATCCCACACAGTTTCTCAACTCCCTCTCTTTACCAGATATTTTGCATTTGTTTGACCCAATTTTATGGATTCAATTCCAAGCCAAGGTTATGACAACCTCACCATGGCCGTGCAAGAAGATTACAACATAGAGAGAATTCATTTGCCGGAGATAGACGGTGCTCTCCTAATGCAATTGTTAGATGATGTGCCATTTACCGATGAATGCGAAAATGAACGGTTGGATTTTGTTATCCGATCTCTTGAAGCTGAGATCGGGTCTGATTCGGGTTTAATGGTGGTTGGTGATGATGAATCCATGACGGGGCCAAATGACATGGATAGTGATGATGGAGGCCTCGAATGCATCGATTTTGATAGAACGATGATGTATGATGCGAGTGATGATGGCGCATGGAAGGAAATGGGTATGGAAGCCGTGGGATCCACAGGCCGTGAGTGGTATGCGATGGGAGAAGATGAGCTTGAATTTGGGGAGCAAATACAGTGTTATAATTACAGTAGTGCTTATAGTTATGTAGGGGATAACTCTGCATGCATTGAGCAAGTGTATAGCCCGTTGTGGCAATGAAATAAATGTCATAATATGGATATTTATACTTAATTTGTCATGATATATAATGGATGAAGAACAACGACTAGGTTTCATTTGATCAAAGCAAAATTAATTTTATGTTTCTGTTAAATACATACTTAAATAAATGATGCATGGAGAAAGCATTGACACCGCTATGAACAGCAAGACACGTGCACATTAATTATTTTTCTGTCAAAGCTCCACCAATATAAAGAACAAAGGATTTTCTAAGTAATGTTCATAAAGGAAATGATGGCAAGAATTGGGACAATATATTCGACACAATTAAATATTTACAATAACAAATATATACACAGTGAAATTAATATTCCACTTCTTAGATTTACAATTTTCTGTAATTAATTAAGAAAGAATAGAGGTTGACAGCGCAAAAGTGCAGAAATGAATATGTGCTTGTCAGATACTTCAAAGTTGTCCATGATCCGTTGAATTCTGACCGTTCTTTGTCTCTCTGTATATATAGATGAGCTATGGTGAGTTGCGAAGTAAGAATTTTGTTTTACTTCACACTCATATTTCCATTTTCAAAGATCAAATAATCGATCTGAACTGCTCAACATGATATCCATATTAAAATGTGCTTGGAGATGGGCTAACTTGCTTTGGGAATTAAAGAGCTTCTTTTACTTCCCATTACAGATCGTTGGATCTGCTTTAAAACCTGTGCAGATCAATTAGATCTGATTTGAATTTTGTCGCTGAAAATTGATGCAGCGTCTCTCCATTAACTGGACCGTCCAGTAAATTAAACCCCCCAGACCCCAACCCCTCTCTCTCACGTGTATTCCCCATCAGCCATCGCCCCTTTCAAAACCTAAATCGCACCAGGAAAGCCCTTCCCCGCTCCTCTCCCTCGGCGCCACCTTCTCCAGTGACAACCGCCCCTCTTCAGCAACAGCGGCAACCTATCTCCTTTCTCCTTTCTCTGGACGAATCTCTACAGGTAGTCATTTCTCCTTTCTCTAGCGATTTTTTATTTTCTCTAGACGAAGCTCCCGTCCAAGGCAGTTTTGATTTTTTTTGGTTTAAATCTGTATTTTTAAACATGTAAGTATCAAATTGGTCCTTCTCAAACCAGAGCATCAAATTCAATGCAGATAAGACAAAAAAATGAAAATAACTCAAGTGTTTCTATCTAGCGACAACGTCTGGTTTAAAATTTATAAAATAACTTAAGTCCTTCTCAAGCATAAGTATATCCTAAAATTTATGAAATTAGGTATGGGTCAGATTTTAGCTTTCCTAAAATTTCTCAAGGTTAGCTTTCGTGAAATTAGGTATGGGTCAGATTTTAGCTTTCCTAAAATATCTCAAGGTTAGCTTTCGTGAAATTAGGTATGGGTCATTTGATGAAGTTCAGTATTTACTAGATACTTCTCTGTGAAACTCTAGCCATTAATTTTAAAGTTAAATTGAAAGTGGCATAAAAGTATATATGCTAAAGACTTCAAAATTTTATATTGTGAGTGGCAAGTCCTTGATTTATCTACTATATATTTGATCATAGTAGAAATGAATGGAGCATGTATTGTTAATAGTGTTAAAAGGGGTACAACTTTTTTCTGAAATTGCTCTTTGCCAGCTCTGATTTTACTTTTATTTTTGTAGATGTTGCTAATAACAATCATAGTGACGACGAAGATGACAGTGATACAAGTCTGGAAGTAATAGTGAAGATGACGAAGAGGACATGCTTTGAAACTAAGGGCGTTTTGTTATTCTGTTTTAGTATTGATATTTTGAGACTAGGGGCATTTTGTTATTTTGTATTGTGTTTTTTAATATGACATGCTATTGTTATTTTTGTTTATGGCATGTTGTTATTTATATGGGATTCTAGGTTTACTTTGAATTGGGGTGCATAGTTTCAGTATGCATGTACTTACGGTATGTTTATTGCATTGAAGCTACCATCTCAGTTTTTTGCATTCTGTTAGTTCAATATCTCATACACTTTCACATAATTTTGTTTATTTGGTGATAATTGTTGTACTATGGCAATTCATGTGTGTACTTTGTTTCAATATCTCTTGTAAGAATTTTGTTTCAATGGCTCTGAGTTGCATGAATTTTTGGATTGCATAATTTTTTAATGAGATTAGTACCATTGCTACATGCATCTAAACGAAATAAGAAAAGAAATAGGCATAACAACCAGAGAAATAGGAGTAGAATTAGCCCCTTAAATATGTTTCAAATTTCAACTGAATATAGCTAGAACTTTAGAACTGGTGCGTTTTTGCAGAGAGCATTGATAAACTAGTGTGTACTTGCAGAGAGCAACTATTTATCAAGTGTATAGAAACTATTTCTGAATCACATTTCATCAAAACCACATATTCATTACATAATATTTTTCTGACTTGAATGTTGTACCATGTCACATGCTTAGAATCCACATATTTCATCAAAACCACATATTCATCAAAATGAGATTTGTACCATGTTAGTAAAAGATTCTCATTTCACAATGAAGGAGAACATAATTAAAATCCACAAAAGAGTTTAAACAACATGAAATAGTCTAAACAAAAGACAGTTTATAAATCAACTTCATCGGATTCATAAATTTCTGCCAGCTTTTGAACATCACTCTCCTCGTCATCAGCCTCCTTTTGTTTGCCCTTTCCATTGTTTTTCAGCTATCATAATGAGCAAAAACAGAATTGAAATTGAGTATAGAAGCAAAAAATTATGAACAATTGGTATATTTTTTTTTTTACCTAAGTTGTACCAAGTAGGAGTTTCATGGGTTTACTCAAAAATTATGAATCAAACTTGTCAGAGGCATGGATCATAGTCATTTACCATCTCTTGAACTTATTTTTATTACATTTTTAAGGGATTTCCCTCAAAACAGTGAGCTCCATGCTCAAATCAGAGACATAACCATTCTAAATTGAAATTAAAATTGAGTACAAAAATATGTAAAAAAATTGAACCTTTGGGCATGTTCTTGAGTTGTGACCCTCTTTTTCGCCACATATGCTACATATTCTGCTCTTCTTAAGAGAAGGAGGCACAAATCATTTCGGAGTCTTCTTTCTACCTTTACATTGCGACTTTGGTGGGTCATGAAATACAGGTTTGGCGTGCACTTTGTTATTCCTTGACCTTTTTTTGAAATTATCTTCAAGGCTTGGTACATAACCTCCTTGTGCTTGCTCGTCTAGTACAGACAACAATATCTCTTTTCCACTTGCAATAATCTCTTCCATACAATTAAAAGCCGCTGCACTAACAACCCCTAGGTCAATAAGCTCTATTCAATCTGATTTTAAAGAAGCTTTCCTCAATGTGCGCAACTCTGCCGACTCTCCCGAATCCATACTTCTCTCGACCATGGATCTTTTGGCACTTGCATTAGCCCCTTTAGTCCAACGTTTCAAAATGTAATGATCGGGTAAGTGTGTCATATCCACATATTACATTACTTTTATAGCATGTCGGCAAAGAACCCCACTAATTATGTACCCGTTGCAATTCCAAGAAACCTTACACCTTTCATTGTCCACGTCAACCGTGTATGACTCAGGTACATAATTATAAATCTCGGGATGTTAAAAAATGTTAACCTTATAAGAGACACCTCTCTCGACTTCGAGAACAACACCAAGTGTGCTATCCTGTACCATCTCTTTGAACAAGGAGAATACCTTTCGTGTATAAACTTGGCGTGCCTTGACCTCCATTTGGTATCTTGACCATAGTTGTGGTACCTCATTGATCACTGAACAGTAAAAAATTCTAGATCATTGAAAACAACGAGTTTACACTGTCTTAATAATTAGTAAAAAAATTCCAAAAAAATGTAAAATTTGGTATCCAAGCACATTTTAATGTAGATTGAATGCTGAACGGTTTGGATCGACTGTTTAGACTTTCAAAATGTAAAAACAGAAACGTTTGTTCCATGGCCTAGGAACAAACATTTGATATTAGCCACCCACTATATATATATATATATATATATATATATATATATATATAGAGAGAGAGAGAGAGAGAGAGAGAGAGAGAGAGAGAGAATGGCTAATATACAAACGTTTGTTCCTGGACTCAGGAACAAATGATTCAGTTCTCCGATTTTCAAAGTTTAAACAGTCGATCCAAACTGTTAGATATTAAAATGTGCTTGGAGACCAAATTTTATATTTTTTAGAATTTTATTTATATTTATTAAACTGGTTTGAAGGTCGCTGTTTTCAATGGTGCAGAATTTTAATAAAATCAGCGATTTTCAAACCATCTTAATAAATAGTAAAAAAAATCTAAAAAATGTAAAATTTGGTCACAAGCACATTTTAATATAAATTAAATATCTGACGGTTTGAATCGACTGTTTGAACTTTGAAAATCAGAGAACCAAATCGTTTGTTCTTGAGTCCAGGAACAAACGTTTGTATATTAGCCATTCTCTCTCTCTCTCTCTCTCTCTCTCTCTCTCTATATATATATATATATATATATATATATATATATATATATAGTGGGTGGCTAATATCAAAATGTTTGTTCCTAGGCCATGGAAACAACGTTTCTGTTTTTACATTTTGAAAGTCTAAACAGTCGATCCAAACCGTTCAGCATTCAATACATTAAAATGTGCTTGGATACCAATTTTACATTTTTTGGAATTTTTTACATTATTAAGACAGTGTAAACTCGTTGTTTTCAATGATCTAGAATTTTTTACTGTTCATGATCAATGAGGTACCACACTATGGTCAAGATACCAAATGGAGGTCAGGCACGCCAAGTTTATACACGAGGTATCTCCTTGTTCAAAGAGATGGTACGGATAGCACACTTGGTGTTGTTCTCGAAGTCGAGAGAGGTGTCTCTTATAAGGTTAACATTTTTAACATCCGAGATTTATAATTATGTACCTGAGTCATACACGGTTGACGTGGACAATGAAAGGTGTAAGGTTTCTTGGAATTGCAACGGGTATATAATTAGTGGGGTTCTTTGCCGACATGCTATAAAAGTAATGTAATATGTGGATATGACACACTTACCCGATCATTACATTTTGAAACGTTGGACTAAAGGGGCTAATGCAAGTGCCAAAAGATCCATGGTCGAGAGAAGTATGGATTCGGGAGAGTCGGCAGAGTTGCGCACATTGAGGAAAGCTTCTTTAAATCAGATTGAATAGAGCTTATTGACCTAGGGTGTGTTAGTGCAGCGGCTTTTAATTGTATGGAAGAGATTATTGCAAGTGGAAAGAGATATTGTTGTCTGTACTAGACGACAGCAAGCACAAGGGGTTATGTACCAAGCCTTGAAGATAATTTCAAAAAAGGTCAAGGAATAACAAAGTGCACGCCAAACCTGTATTTCATGGACCACCAAAGTCGCAATGTAAAGGTAGAAAGAAGAGACTCCGAAATGATTTGTGCCTCCTTCTCTTAAGAAGAGCAGAATATGTAGCATATGTGGCGAAAAAGAGGGTCACAACTCAAGAACATGCCCAAAGGTTCAATTTTTTTTACTTTTTGTACTCAATTTTAATTCAATTTAGAATGGTTTATGTCTCTGATTTGAGCATGGAGCTCACTGTTTGAGGGAAATCCCTTAAAAATGTAATAAAAATAAGTTCAAGAGATGGTAAATGACTATGATCCATGCCTCTGACAAGTTTGATTTCATAATTTTTGAGTAAACCCATGAAACTCCTACTTGGTACAACTTAGGTAAAAAAAAAAAATATACCAATTATTCATAATTTTTGCTTCTATACTCAATTTCAATTCTGTTTTTGCTCATGTGATAGCTGAAAATAATGGAATGGGCAAACAAAAGGCGGCTGATGACGAGGAGAGTGATGTTCAAAAGTTGGCAGAAATTTATGAATCCGATGAAGTTGATTTCTAAATTGTCTTTTGTTTAGACTATTTCATGTTGTTTAAACTCTTTGTGGGTTTTAATTATGTTCTCCTTCATTGTGAAATGAGAATCTTTTATGACATGGTACAAATCTCATTTTGATGAATATGGTTTTGATGAATATGTGGATTTAAGCATGTGACATTGTACAACATTTAAGTTAGAAAAATATTATGTAATGAATATGTGGTTTGATGAAATGTGATTCGGAAATAGTTTTTATACACTGCATTGATAAATAGTTGCTCTCTACAAGTACACACTAGTTATCAATGCTCTGTGCAAAAACACACTAGTTCCAGAGTTCTAGCTATGTACAGTTGAAATTTGAAACATATTAAGGGGCTAATTTACTCCTATTTCTCTGGTTGTTATGCCTATTTATTTTCTTATTTCTTTTAGATGCATGTAGCAATGGTACCAATCTCATTAAAAATTATGCAATCTAGAAATTCATGCAACTCAGAGCCATTGAAACAAAATTCATGCAAGTAAGAGATATTGAAACAAAGTACATACATGAATTGCCATAGTACAACAATTTCACCAAATAAACAAAATTATGTGAGAGTGCATGAGATTGAACCAACATAATGCAAAAACATTGAGATGGCTAGCTTCAATGCGATAAACATACCGTAACATGCATACTGAAAATATGCACCCAATTCAAAGTAAACCTAGAATAACAACATGCCATAAACAAAAATAACAATGCATGTCATATTAAAAAACACAATACAAAATAACAAAAAACCCTAGTCCAAAACATCAATACTAAAATAGAATAACAAAAAGCCCTTTGTCGCTCTTGGGGGGTGGTTTCAAAGCATGTCATCTTCGTTATCTTCACTATTACTTTCAGACTGTATCACTGTCATCTTCGTTGTCACTATGATGTTTTGGCAACATCTACAAAAATTAAAAGTTAAAATCAGAGCTGGCAAAGAG
>JAJGRW010000190.1:0-87809 GCA_025461045.1 Carex parvula
TTTGTGGCTGCCAGCATTAGGTTTTGCATCGTCTCTCTTCCGATCAATCAATCACATCAAATTAATCACACCATTTGTCAAAGAATTAAGTTGATAAGGTAAAATCTAATGAATAATCAGTCAGTCACAACAAGAAATAGAACCAAGAATCAGCCTAACTAAATAAGTCATGCAAAATCGGATCTAGGGGTTATTGCAAAATTCCTTATATGATCTTAGGGGTGTCAATGGGTACGACACGGATAGGGTGGAAACATTTTCAGATTAATACCCACTAAGAATTGACCTTACCTATATCCTACCGAGTCCGCATCGTCTGCGTTAACTCAAAAAAACATCTTGGCCGTCTTGGCCGTCTAATTTTAAACGGAGCCAATCCGGCCACAACCTATAATCCAGGGGCCCTTTAATATTAGTGTAGATCTAGTTTGCATGAATCTTAAAACGAATCAGACGGTCCAAATATATAACTCAAAAGATTCTTTTTTGAGTTAATGCAGAGGATACAAATTCTATCCTACCTGTACCCATTAAGAATTGGCCTTACCCTATCCTATACATATCTGTTAAGATTAGCAGGTTACGAAACGGTAAAGGGTGAATGATGAAATATACTAAAATCTATTCCATCAAATAAACTCAAAAATCTCAGCCTTCAAGTGTTTTACAAATTTTGTTTTACTAAATACAAAGATTACTTATGATATTTGAAGGAGGAAGTCAAATTTTGAAGAGGCTTGAAGGAGGAAGTACAAGCCTACAACCACACAATACTCAAAGACTAGTTCAAGAGGAAGGAGGAAGAGGATTGAATAAGCCAGGTTGACAACAGAGAGAAAATTGAAGAGAAAATGAAAATCAGATTGTACTATAGATTATTTTCATTTTCACGATTGAGGAACAAGACAACAACGATGAAGAAGGAAGAAAAATTTATTATTAGATTCAGCATGGATGCAGCAATGAGAAAGGAAAGAAGTGAATTTATATTTACATATTTATATATAATTTTATTTTATATAATTACCCGTTATTCAATAGGTACGAAATAGTCTTTACTCGTACTCATACTTGTTTAGCTAACGAAAAAAAATTCTTACCATATTTATACCCAATAAGCTAACAAAAAAACCTTACCCATACCCATCTTATCGAATACGATACGGATAGAATAAACGGTTAAATGGGCAAGAATTTACGGAAATAACTACCGAACTTCCTATCCAATTCGTATGCAAACCAGTAATGATATCTCCTACGCCTAATTGGATATCAATAACCCCTTCAAGAAACGATATCTCCTAAGCTCTTGTAATTGCATATCAATAACCGGTAATGATATCAACACCCCTAATCGGATCTGACCCCTTCAAGAATTTGCGCTAGGATGAAATCGGTAACATTATGTCCTACGCCTATTTAATTCATTTTATCGAAGTGCAATCTAGCTAGTAATTATCCAATTCAAACATCCATCAATATATGAATAATATACATATCCAATCCAAAAGAACAAGAATTGTACATAATATGTATATATATATATATATATATATATATATATATATATATATATATATATATAGAGAGAGAGAGAGAGAGAGAATGACTAATATACAAATGTTTGTTCTTGGACTCAGGAACAAACGATTTCGTTCTCTGATTTTCAAAGTCCAAACAGTCGATCCAAACTGTTAGATATTCAATCCATATTAAAATGTGCTTGGAGACCAAATTTTACTGAAATTTTTTTACTATTTATTAAGCTGGTTTGAAAACCGTTCGGGCAGGGGATCGGGCGGCGGGGGGTCGGGCGGGATTTTTTTTTTGTTTTTGGCTAACCTAAACTGCGGCGGGAGGGAGGAGACAGAGAAAGGTGAATGGCGCGCGGGGGTTTTTACGGCGACCCTTCAACGACTGAGAAATATCGGTCGCTGAAAGGTATGGGCGCCGGTTGCTGAAGGGGTCGTCGTTGTAACCAATTTGTTTTATGTTTTTTAATGGAGAGTGGGGGTCTTCAGCGACCGGCGAGCAGACCGGTCGCTGAAGACCTGTTTTGTTGTAGTGGTTATTTATATTCAATTTGGTGCTATATATAGAGAGAGATTATGTTGTTTATCTTGCTATATATGGAGGCTAGCCCCTAATACATGCATATATATATATATATATAGAGATAGGCTATGGTGAGTTGCGAAGTAAAATGTCGTTTTACTTCACGCCATATTTTCATTTTGAAAATTCAAACACCTGATCCGAACCGTTCAACTTTTTCTAAATATTGAAATGTGTTTGGAGACTAAATTTTACATTTTTTGGAATTTTTTTACTATTTATTAAGCCACTTTGAAATCGCTGATCCACTGTGAACAGTAAAAAACAGTAAAATTTTCTGGACCACCGGATCAGCGATTTTCAAAGTGGCTTAATAAATAGTAAAAAAATTCCAAAAATGTAAAATTTAGTCTCCAAGCACATTTCAATATTTAGAACATGTTGAGCGGTTCGGATCGGGTGTTTGGATTTTCAAAATGAAAATATGAGCGTGAAGTAAAAATGACATCTTACTTCACAACTCACCATAGCCCAGCTCTATATATATATATATATATATATAGAGTAAGGCTACGGTGCTTTGCAAAGTAAACCCACCCCTTTACTTCGGGCCACTTTTTGGATTTTGAAAATCCAAACAACCGATCCGAACCGTTCAACATGTTCTAAATATTGAAATGTGCTTGGAGACCAAATTTTACATTTTTTGGAATTTTTTTACTATTTATTAAGCCACTTTGAAAGTTTCTGATCCGGTAGTCCAGAAAATTTTACTGTTTTTTACTGTTCACCGTTGGATCAGCGATTTTCAAAGTGGCTTAATAAATAGTAAAAAAATTCCAAAAAATGTAAAATTTGGTCTCCAAGCACATTTCAATATTTAGAACATGTTGAACGGTTCGGATCGGTTGTTTGGATTTTCAAAATCCAAAAAGTGGCCCGAAGTAAAGCAGTGGGTTTACTTTGCAAAGCACCGTAGCCTTACTCTATATATATATATATATATAGGGTATGTCTAATTTGCTGCTGGCAGCATTTCGACCAGCTGTTGCCGGGACTATATTTAGCCATACGATGTTCAAATAACAAATCCATACCGTTAGATGTGATCTCTATATTAAAATCTACTTGGAGACCAAATTTTACATTTTTGGAATTTTTTTTACTATTTATTAAGCCACTTTGAAAATTCCAGATCATATGGTCCAGACTGTTTTTACTGTTCACCCGGATCAGTAATTTTCAAAGTGGCTTAATAAATAGTAAAAAAATTCCAAAAAATGTAAAATTTGGTCTCCAAGTAGATTTTAATATAGAGATCACATCTAACGGTTTGGATTTGTTGTTTGAACATCGTATGGCTAAATATAGCCCCGGCAGCAGCTGGCCGAAATGCTGCCAGCAGCAACTTAGTTATATATATATATATATATATAGAGAGAGAGAGAGAGAGTGGCTAAGGTCAAAGTGGTATGACCAAGACCTTGGTGCTACCAATTAGTTTTTGCAATTTGAAAGTTCAAATAGTCGATTCAAACCGTTAGATGTTCAATCTATATTAAAATATGCTTGGAGACCAAATTTTACATTTTTTGGAATTTTTTTACTATTTTTTAAGCCACTTTGAAAATGGCAGATCCGGGTGAACAGTAAAGACAGTGCAACCAAATTCTGGACCATGTGATCAGCAATTTCAAAGTGGCTTAAAAAATAGTAAAAAAATTCCAAAAAATGTAAAATTTGGTCTCAAAGCAAATTTTAATATAGAGATCACATCTAACGGTTTAGGTCGACCGTTTGGACTTTGAAAATCCAAAAACGACTTGGTAGCACCAAAGGCCTTGGTCATACCACTTTGATCTTAGCCACTCTCTCTCTCTCTCTCTCTCTCTATATATATATATATTTATATATATATAAATCACCAACGGTCCAAAATAATAACAAATGGCAAACTAGAACCCGCCAACTCATCACATCAGATGGTGTAAGACACTTTTGCAATCGGCTAATAACTCCCAACAGACGATGGCGTTTCTACATTAAACGGCTAATCTAACGACCGAAAAACTATTATTCCCATCTGTCCTTTATTTCCAACCGATGGCGTTGGAGCTGAACGCCATTGGTTCTAGCCGATGGCATATGTGCATACATTTCCTATCGGGGCGATAGCCATCGGTTCGCAATCCGATTGCGGATAGCGATTTCACCTGACGGCAAAGTGTTTTTTTGTAGTAGTTTAATTGCTTGATCAAGCCCCATTACATTACGCCACTACTACAAAATTGCAGTATTTTATCGAGTAAAAAGGGGAGTCTTTTGAAAAAAATTTCCACCATTATATTTTGAGTCCAATCTATTTTTATTTTATAGATTCGTGCAAAATTAGGCTCTAATTTCTTCTAGATTCGTGCTATATTAGACCATGTGCTCTATTTAGGTTGTCCATATATACATCATGCTATATAATTCGTCCGAAGGATATTTTTATCATTTTATTCAGTTTAAATTAACATTACATTTTTGGCGTGTCGAAATTATGTGTTTACCAAAAATAAAAATAATAATTTAGACAATATTTGATATGAAACTCACATATAGGATTAACTAAGATGAAATAGTTTTTTTTTTTGTGCATTAGTTAAGATGGAACTAGTTTCTGATAAAAGTGTAGACAACACTTAATTCTCACCCGGCCTCTGTCAAGAATCATTTTTATTCATAAAGAACATATAATTTTTATTCTTTGGTCAATTAACAAAAAATGAAGGATTTAAAAGATCATTTTTATTCTTTGGTAAATTAATTCAAGCTGATTTTCAGTTTTTTTTTTTGGAATATTACTTACTACGTGTTTAAAGAGCGTTTAAAATGTGTTACTAGACATTATGTGTTGTCTGAAATTATTCTTTCTTTAATTCAGATTTTTTTTATCTTCCATATTAAAGAAATATACTTTTAATTATTCAAATATGCATTATGGAACAAAAGTGTAATGCTTTTCATAATTATAGCATGAGGATGTAGCACTACATGCATGACTTGAAATTGATTGTGTGTAGTTATTTAAAAAGTATAAATGTGGTTCCTATTGGTTAAAACTGCGACATGCTTAAATATTGATAACATATTTAATTTTATTTGAAACTATATATTCATCCCTACAATTCTTTCTCATTGAGACATTAGAGAAAATTAAAATATGATAAAATCTCTCAGAATACAACAATAAAATGTTTTCTTTTTATTTTCGTGGGTAATAATCTGGTGTCTTGGAGTGCTAAAAAATAACTTACGATGTCTCGATCTAGCACCGAAGCCAAATATCGCTCTCTCGCTCTCACATGTGCCGAGTTAATTTGTATATTTACTTCATAAATTGTGGGTTCCATTTTCCATTCCAACAGTTTTGTGTGATAATATTGGCGCTACTTTTTTTGCTGCCAATCCCACATGTTTCATGCGAGGACTAATCACGTTGAGATCAATTTTCATTTCGTTTGTGAAAAGGTAGATTCAAATGAACTATTTGTTCGGTTTTTGTGTTCCAATGATCAAGTAGCAGATTTTTTAACCAAGCCTTTATCACTGTCCCATTTTGAATTGTTGCGCACCAAGCTTTATGTGGCTACACCCGCATTCGCTTGTGGGGATATTAGAGCATCACTAGAAGGTTCCAATACAATAACACCTGAGTTCACACTCTTAGCACATGAGACACAATAGACAAATATGAAACATCTTTGTCAGTAATTGAAACGCCTAATTAAGGCAAATTTATACCATAGTTAGAGTTAAATGAATCAAGGTTAAATAGGAATGAGATAGCCTATATATGCATACTGTACCTTTGCGTAAAAATGTAACAAAATGAATCAATAGAAAGATCAATTATCTTCTTCTTCTCTGTTTGTTTTTAGTTTTTATTTTGAAAATTTCGGTAATCCTTTTGAATTATAAATATAACAATAATTCACAAATATGATAAAATCTCTAATATATATCGCAACCGTGTTAATGGACCCCATATAACACTTCTCTAGAGATAATTAATTAATTAAGAGAAGGGTTTATATTTCCATGCGAAGGTTTAAAAACATGCTCCAATATTTCTGGACCGGAAATGTTATATTTTAAATTTGTGGCTGAATTCTTTCTTTAGTCGATCCAATCTATTTCTATATTTTTAAATTTGAGATTTCATTGTGTAGTTAGATTCGAAGCGAAATAACTTCCATATAATAGAAACGTGGGATTAAAAAAAGTCGTTGTCCAGTTATACAATTTTTTAATATAAATGATATTTTTGTCATTTATTTAGTTTTAAATTTATTTATTATTTTGTGAACGATAAAATTATCTTGTTAAATTTTGCTGTTGGTGAGTGATTTGATCATAAACCTCTTGTTAAAATTACTTTCTTAGACCTCTTTGCTATTAATTATTCTTATAAATCCATTCGAACATAAATTTCGTAGTATAGATGTTTGGTTGAGCTAATTGAATTTTATTGCTTCTTTTTCTTGCATTTACTATGGAAGTTACATGTTTCCAGTCATATTAGACCTCTATTGATTTGCTTAACGGTAAAATATGTAATAGTTACATGTTTCCAGTCATTTTTTAGTTCCTTCCTTGAAACCTCTATTAAATTTGAGTTGATTTCAAAGACATGTATTTTTTTCAAACAATTTAAAACTTATAATGAAACAATCCTGTAGTAATTCGCCGAGATATGGAAATGTTTTGGGACGTGCAAAAAAAGAAATTAGTAATTAATGATGTTATTTAAGATCTCTTAATCAAAATTTCAAGAGGAGAAAATAAGTGCATGCAGTTTCTTAACAAATTTATTTTATTTTATTAATTTAGTCTCAATTAATGACATAATGTTCTTTCTTGGATTGATACTAGCTAGTGTTATGTTCAGGCAACTCTGTGAAATTATATGATGAGAGATGGGTATGATATATACAATTGATATTAAAGTTTCAAAAATAGCAGCCAATATGATTAATCATATTTCAAAACCTGAAAACTTGTACATACTAAACAAAAAAGACCAATTGACATTATTTTCTCCTCATTTATTCTCGCATATATATATATATATAAGCAAACACGAATGCAAAATGCAGATACAAACATAAATATTACAATCCAATGGAATACAAAATATGCTGATTAAACATACAAAGAAGACCATTTTTCTCTTCCCAAGTTCCCACACACAACCAAAGAAGATAATGGTGCACAACAAGTACTGTTAGAAGGAATTACATCTGCCATTTAGATCCCCCAAAGATAAAAAAATGGCCATCCTTTCGTAGAACACAGGCATAGTAATTCTCCTCCAAGCTTACTGGTGCGATTGACCAGATATAATTGTTATTGTTATTACCATCATACACTACAAGGTTTGCATCAGTCTGCATAGTCAAGTAGCAACCAGTACCTTTACCATTAGTTTGAGAGCTCCATATATAGGAGCCGTCGGAATACAGAACCAGATTGCAGTCGTCCTGCATTACAAGTGTGAAGCGACCATTTTGGAGGTATTGACCTGCTGTTAGTCGATCCCTGGATAACAATACATTGCCTTGATTATTGTAGTCAGAGTAGTCTGATCCTTGCCCACCCAGCCTAAGGCAGTTGGAAGGATTATTAGAAGACTGATTAGGAGGAAAGCAAAAGATGACATTGTATTATTGTTCCTCTCGAATTGATATTCTGAGTTCCATTATGATGCAAGGGTTCTCATTTTATAAGCAGTCTGTCATTTTAGATCAGATAGTTTAAGGACTGCAAAGTCGTTTTTAAAACATGATCACATTGTTTCAAAACCATCTTTCCTACAAAAAAACAATGTTTGACCCGCAAAATAAATAAAAAACAATTAATGGATCAAAGTATCTTTCCTAGAAATAGGAAAACAAAAACATGCTTGACCCGCAAATTTAAAAATAATACAAATTCATGATACATATTTAATGTACATGGAGGAAAACGAACTCTTGGAGAAACAAAATTTAAAAATGATAAAAATTTATTTTACTTATCTTTTTTTTTTTTAATTTTTCATTGAAAGGGAACACTTGACAATGATGAATTATCTTCAAAATCTGGAAAATAACTTTTTTAAATCAATTCAAATATAATTTAAACTGAAATAATTAAATTTATTGTTTGTAATATTGGGCATATAGATGGTTATTCATAAGGAATTATTTGCATTAAAACAAATATTTCAGAAATTATTTACAACATCATTGAAATAGTTATATGCATGGATATATCAATAGTTATTTGTATTGGACATTTCAAGAAATATTTCCGAAATTATTTGGAGGAATTATTTAACATAACTTACATCGAAAATATCAAAAAAAAAAAATTAGGAAACTGAAAATAATCTCCCTAGGTAAATCCCGAAGTATCCTCCGAAGTCTAACTACTTGGGACCACATTCTCACTTATCAGAATCACATTTTAGAAAGATCATTAACGAATTTACAACTAGTGTGTGCAAGTATTAATATAAAACATATCAAATATTTATGCTTGACATACAAAGTATTTCTAAAAAAAACACATCTTAACTCTTCTCTTTTAACTCTCTCACCACCCACCACTTTTACATGTTTTTAGAGTTGAGTTTTTTTTTCTCCATTCAATCTCACCCGTATTTTTGACAATCAGTGATTAAATTTTGCAAATATAAAACCACGAATGTCTTCTACGTGATTTTCTCTTTCTAGAGCCATGATGAAGTACTTGAGTTCTTCGCCGCGAGTATTTATACCTCGTCGAGCAATACATTCATGTCCCATGCACGACAATCCTAGAATTGCTTCTATAGGCAAAAATAATCGAGACTCATTCATGTCCAAGACATGACACGACAAACAAGTCATGCAGTAAATACATAGCTTAATTGAGTGGCAATTTGCCGCACACAATAAAAACGGCATGGATATTGGAGGGGCTTTACAAAAAAATATAAAAATGCCGCACAATTCATACTGTACAAATGAAACACCATGCCATTAACGCGTGAGACATTAATACACGAGGAAATGATGATGGAAAGCGAGAATGTCAGACCATGTTTAAGAAAATATATAATATAAAATAAGATAATAATAGATGTATATACATCCTATAATTTCCTCGTCCATCCATCCCATATTCATATTGTCTCTTATAAGTCCCTGAATTTAGGGATCCAAATCTGCTGAAATTCAGCTGTTTCGAGATGCGTGCACAGAAAGAGTTGAACGGCTAGATTCGGAATTTCAAGAATTCCAGGAATATTGTTCATGTATTTCGGATTTCAGCTGATTTGAATCCTGAATTTAGGATTTGAGGTTGAAATTGAAGAAGTGCACATGCAGAATATTTGATAATGAGACAATTATATCTGTGCAATCCTTCCATCTACTGCTTCATCTATAAATTTTTAGATAAATTATATATATCATGTCAATAACAAATAAAGCACATAAAAATATATGATTTACATTTGTGGCATTATAAAAATAAAAATGCACAATTAATGTTTTTTTTTAAGCTCATACAGGCATACTTAGCTGGTAATAGAGGAATACAATACTATTCTGAAGCTCATTGAAGAATTTAATAAACCCGGAACCACAACAGCGGGACAAGGACATTCAGAAGTTAGTAAATTACTATAATTCAATCATCTCTAATACTAAAATGCAAGACCAGTTCAAATTAATCGCGATTTCATCAGATCAAGGTATAAGGTAGGCTTCTTGGAATTAATTTGGAAGAGAAAGGTAACAGTACACTGGAACTGGTACCTTTCTTTCTCCATAAAATCAGTCAGGGAAGGATGCATATATTTCTTTGGTCGTTTTCACTTTGTTTTCGGACTGAGCCCATGTGCATTTTGTAACCCAAAAAGAAGAAAATTATATATGGACTAGGTAGAATATGAAATTTGGGCCGTTATTAGTTGTCTTTATATTGAAGTCCATCCCTCATTATTTGGGCCCTGATTTGGGTTAGGCCTGTTTCTCTGTAGAAATTATTCCTTCCAACTTTCATGAAAGCAGTAGAAAAGTGAAACAAACTTATTGATCATCAGTGAACTCGCTGTGTTCATTGTAGGAAATAGTGTTGAGAATTTTTTTTTCCTTTTTTTTTTGTATTTTTCATGTAGGCTGTAACATTAATTGTGCATTGGGTTATATATATGTCACATACTGCGTCATTTATGGTTAAATTAGCATGATTTCTGGTTATAAGTTGTTAAACTACGCTCATATCAACTCAATTATTGATTGTTTAGTTTTTAAATAGTTTAAATTACAATTGGTGTGTAAATAAGATGAAACTTTCATCTTATTGCTTGGGTTGTTCATTCAACAGGCCCTCAATTGGGTTTGGCGAAATTAAAGATAGCTGACAATTCTTGGGCTGGGCTTCTTTTCGTTGTAAATTGAAGATTGAATTATTTCTGTTGGCATAAAAGGCCCTGAATTGCTCATATAACAGTTCATGCCACGTTTTTTTTTTTTTTATTATCTAGGAAGAATAGTAAAATACCACAGTTCTTACTAGAACCCCTAAAACTAAACAAATTATATCTACTTCCTTAAAAAAAAAATTTGTAAAACCAAATGAAAAAGAAGAAACTTGACATGGAGTATTTGCAATTTCATAGAAAAGCATGAATTTCATTAATGATGCCACATCATAATTAGCAAAAGTACAATAGGAGTTTTTAGGAAAATTAATTATTCCTTCAAAACAAAAGGTTCAATTAGGAAAACAACCTCAGAAATCTTCATTAAAAACGTGACCATAAAAAAATAAGAAAAAGATAAGGCCAAAATTACAATGACATATCGGTGCTACTAAACAAGCATCAATACTTTCAGCAGAAACTTTTGCAACCAAAAACAATCACAATATATAAACCCAAATTTGTCCTGTTATAATCCGTAAATTCAAATGTAGTTAATTAGTCGATAATTAAAATTTGCAACCAATTAAAATTTTAAATTGAGTGATCAAGGAAAATAAAGGTTAATACATTAAATGAATAAACTAACTTATATAAGTTTATTTATCTAATTAATTAGTAAATTTTATAAATTGTAGAATTAATTTTACAAATAAGAAATTTTAAGTAAGAAATACCAATATTAATAACCATTGTAATTTTAATAATTTATGAAATGAAGAATAAAATTGTAAGATTAATCCCGAGACAATTTAAAATTTCGTACCAATTCGTATATGCAAGTTTTATCAAATCCTTCGATTAAATATAATTGATTTATGGGATATCATTAAAAATGAACTCCTTTGATTTGGGAATAAACTCAACCGTTCAAATTGTTCTGCACTAATCTCAAAGCTGACCCATCCATTTGAATTCCTTTGTTTTCTTCGCTGAGTCCAGACGGAGCCGAACCCCTCTTTCCTTCTCCCTCTGCGACAACAGACCAGCTCACCATTTTTATTTGGGATATTTGGATATGTACCCATCAAAAGTCAAGAATTTGGATATTTACCCATCAAATCTTCAAATTGGGATATTTGCCCATCAAATTGGTAAAATCTTGGAAATTTACCCATATTGATATTAAAACTGAAAATTAAAAACAAAAATCTGTATTAAAATATTTTATTCCAATTTTACCCTTCTTGACCTTTCATCTCCTCTCTCTGTACGCTCTCTCTCTCTCCAGATGTTCAAAGAAATATTATGTTACCTTAGGTGATATATATTCTTCTTTTGTCGGAGTATAAACACAATTCTCTCAGTTCTCTAATCTGGCTCTCTCGCTCTCCCGCTCTTTCTTTCTCGTGCTCTCGCTCTCTAAAATCGACCTTGCACTCGCAGTCTCCTCTTCTCCAGTCGTTCTCCGAAGCACACATCGCGCTCTCTCTCTCTCTCATCACTACCAAATTGCCATGGAGAGAGATGAATCAAACGATGATTTTTTCTCTTCCTTCAGCATTCACCAATCTAATATTGAGATTGAAACAGACCCCTTAATCAGTGAAGAAATTGGACATCGTCAGAAGTTGAAGGCGAGGCGAAAGAAAAATCAGAGAGTTGATGGCAGTTCAAGGTATTCTTTACTCATTTTTGTTGTTCAAATTACTTTATGGAGTCTAAAAAAGTATAAACAAAGTTTGAAATTTAAAGGGTTTTATACGAAAAATGCAAACTTTAAAAAAAGTAAAAATTATAAAGAAAGGTCCAAAAGTCCATGAAAGAGGACTCGGATCGCGAATCTGAGCCCGCAAAATGGGCGAAACGAATCATAGATTGTTTCGGATCCGGTTTTGGGTTGTGGAGTTTCTGTCAAAATTTCAGCCCGATCCGACGGACGGATCAAAAGTTACGCTCCTTTTCGTGAAGCATGCGCAGGACCATATTGCATCAATAAAGATCAGCAGGAGGGAGTGTCCATCACCCAGTCCTAGTCCCTCCTGTATATGATTTTTTTTTTATTTTACATTATTTTACGTTATTAGATCTGGTCTGGTGAATAGAGTGACACAAATCAATCCAACTGATCCAAACCCAAAATAATCCAATCCAAGGCCAACAATTATGTAGCATTGTGAATACTGAAGTAGAAATATGCAATTTCTCATCTAATGATATTCTCTTTTTCAGTACAAGTGCATCCCGCTTCAAATTGAAAGTGAAATATGATGGATGTTTCAGACCGATCAAGAATGGGTTAAAAGAGAAATATTGTTTTGGTAGACAAAAGACCATTTATTTAGACCAAAGAAGTTGTAGTTTTGCTGAGTTGTTTGAGGAAGTGAGTGGGTTTTATCCTTTAGATGAGAACCTCCAACTCTCAATGTTCTTCTTGGACAAGCGTGCCAGTACTCAATCTTATATTCAACTCGAGGATGATGATAGTTATGGGCTAATGTTGACAATGTACGAGGAGAAGAAGGAAGTGGTGATTTATGCGACCAAGGAGAAGATTGTAGTACCAGAAGATGGAGGTATTAGAAAGGATGGAAGTATGTTGAAAATTTTAGAGGTTGAAAATGCAGAACTTACAAATTATGTAGAAGGGTCAGATTATTGTCATAGTGAGGAAAGTTATCATAGCCGTCATAGTGATACAGAGAATGAAGATAAAGAGGAAAATGATTTTGCATATGAAGGTGAATTCTATTCATACAACAAGGATGACCCAAAAATGGAGATAGGTGTTGTATTTTCTCATGTTGTAGCTTTGCGAAGAGCTCTTAATCACTATGCAGTCATCAATGATTTCGAGTATAACTTGGGGAAGAGTGACCCAACACGAGTAACAGCAACATGTGCAAATCTAGAGTGCAAATGGAGGATCCATGCAGCAGTTGCAAAAGATGGGGTAACTTTCGAAGTGAGAACAATGCAACCGAAGCACACTTGTTGTGGAGTTAATAAGCGCGGAAACAAGCACGCAACAAAAGAATGGGTTGCTGACCGAGTTATCAATGATCTAAAGAAAGAGTGTAATATACCAACGAAAGATTTGAAAATGAAGCTTGAAATGAAATTCGGTATTGTGTTGCCATATGACAGGGTTTGGGAGGGAAAAGAATTAGCACTACAAGAGATATATGGAAGTTGGAACAATTCTTTTGTGCAAATAGGAGCATTTCAAGGACGAGATAACAAAAAGAAATTCAGGAAGTGTTGTGGAATTTGAAACAGAAGTTGTAGAAGGGAATCAACACTTTCAACGGTTTTTTGTTGCTCTTGGGGCTTGCACGACTGGATTTCTTGAGGGTTGTAGACCTTACATTGGTATTGATGCATGCCATATGAAAGAAAAATGGAAGGGAGTAGTGGCTGCTACCACTGTCTTAGATGGAAATAATGTGGGATGTTTCCAGTGGCATTTGCTGTTATGGAGGGTGAAAATGAGAAATCATGGGAATGGTTCTTAGAAGCATTACGCAAAGCAATAGATATGCCACCGGGTCTTGTTATATCTTCGGATATGCAAAAGGTATTACATAATGCACTTGCAAGAGTGTATCCATTGGCCGAGCATAGAGAATGCATGAGACATCTCTTTAGCAATTTCAAAAAAAAAATCCGTGAGGATCTTTTAAGTTTGGACTTTGGGGTGCAGCAAGAACATACTCTCCTAGTCGTTTCAGTACTATAATAGATGAGATGAAGAAAGAATATCCAAAAGCCATATCTTACCTTAGTAGGGAACACAACAATCTATGGAGTAGAAGTCAATTTGGAACTGCATCAAAGTGCGATAATCTCATTAACAACATCGCACAAACATTAAACTCTTGGATATCCGAAGAGAGGCAGAAACCGGTAATAGATTTGCTCGACTTAATAAGGCACAAGATAATGGTGAAGTTTGATCAAAGAAGAAGAATTGCAAGCACATGGAAAGCTCCGCTAGTGCCTAAGGTGGCAAACTACATACAACAGATTTCTCGGGTAATGTTCCTTAGAATTTGCTTTGACTTTAATCATATGAAAGAAAGTTCTTTTGATATATGTTCATGGAAGTATTAATAGGTCAACTTTCTTAATGTTCAGGATCTAGGTGGATATGATGTGCACAGGAGCATGGATTTTTGTGCTGAAATACAAAAAGACGGATCAAGATGGGAGGTGAATTTGGAAGAGCAAAAGTGTACTTGTAGTGCATGGAAACTAAGAGGTATTCCTTGTGTTCATGCAGCGGCATTCATAGCCTCATTTAGGAATGCTAGATGGGAGGATTATGTTGATTCATATTTCACTATTGCTCGATTTAAGATGGCTTATGCTATGGGCATAGCCCCAATGCCGAGTAGAAATGAATGGGTGAAAGTTGATTTGGGGTTTAAGATGCTCCCACCAACTCTAAAACGTCCAGCAGGTAGACCTCGAAAAAATCGAACAAGGCCTTCCGATGAACCAAAGAAAAGATCGCATAAATGTAAACGTTGTGGTTTGCATGGTCATCATAGGAACACTTGCAAGAATCCAGTTCCAACACAAGACAGTGAAAATGCTTCGCAGGGGTCGAAAGATAACAGGTTCCATTGTAATTATTTTTTATAATTAAGGTACTGTAAATAACTATTTGACATAATATAACTAATATTTGATATTTTTTTTTTAGAGAAGCAAATCAAGGCAGTATGCGATCAAGAAAGAGAGCATGTCCACCAAACATTTTCGAGATTCTTCAAGAAGAAAATATATAGCTTTTCCTTTTCTCACCATGCATTTTGATGCTCTTGAATGTAATTCAAGTATTGGGTTGAACTTATGAGAAGCATTGGTTTTTTTTTTTAAATGTAATTCAAGTATGAGAAGTATTTTGTTCTGTGCTGGGATATGACTGGAGTCACCAAATTGTGCAATTAATGAAGAACTTCACTTTGTTTTACTTTATTTGGTTTTGACTGTAAGAATTTGAACAGCGGAAGTGTACGGTCCGTGTATTATTGTACACGGCCCGTATAAGCAATCAGAGACAGAGAAAGAAACACAGAATTTAACGAGGTTCAGTACCAACTTGGTACCTACGTCCTCCACACTCACACACACTCTTTTTTATTTCTTACACAAGAACAGATTACTCTTACAGGAGAAGGAGGAGAGGTTTTATAGAGGGAACCTCCCTCAAGTTTCCTAAATCCAACTTTCCTTTTTTTCTTTCTTTCTTTTTTTTTCATATATTACAATCTTCTAAAATAAGAAACAATATAACTAGGAAATAAATCATAAATTACCAAATGATTCTGACTGCCACCATTCATACCAAATATGACAGCCAGCTGCTACCTTCCATAACTGATATGGCGGCTGGTACACGGTCCGTGTATCTTACCACACGGACCGTACATGCTCTGCTTCAACACTCCCCCTCAAGTTGGCATGTACAGATCAGTCATGCCTAACTTGCTTACTGCTTCATTGAAGATGTTGCTGGTTACACCTTTGGTCAAGATATCGGCAAGTTGATTTTCGGATCTAACAAACTCCAACTCAATCTCCTTTGAGTCAATGTTATTCTTTAAGAAATGTCTGTTTACACTTACGTGTTTGGTTCTATCATGCTGGACTGGATTATGAGACATATCAATTGCCGCCTTATTATCCACACGAAGTACCATGGCTTCTTCTGGTGTAAAACCAAGTTCCCTCAATACCTTCTTTATCCAGAGTAACTCGCACACTCCTTTGGTTACCCCAATCAATTCAGCCTCTGCACTTGAAAGCGCCACCACACTTTGTTTTTTGCTTCTCCAAGTTACTAGGTTTCCTCCAACAAAGGCAAAGTATCCTGAAGTTGATTTTCGGTCTGTGAGGCTCCCAGCCCAATCTGCATCAGTATAGCCAATGACCCTTAGGTGACCGTTTTTTCCAAAATAAATACCTTTTCCTGGAGTTCCTTTTAAGTACTTGATTATCCTCATGACTGCTTCCATATGTTCTTCACTTGGATTGTGCATGAACTGACTCACCAAACTTACTGCATATGCAATATCGGGCCTTGTGTGTGAGAGATAAATGAGCTTCCCAACCAACCGCTGGTATCTCTCTCTGTTTGCTGGAACTTGATCTGGACTTTCTACAAGCTTAGCATTCAAAATTACCGGTGTGTCCACTGGCTTGCAATCTAGCATCCCAACTTCTGCTAGTAAATCTAAGATATACTTTCTCTGAGATAAAACAATACCTTGCTTTGATCGAGTTACCTCAATTCCAAGAAAGTACTTCAAACCTCCGAGATTTTTCATTTCGAACTCTTTTGACAACTTTTCTTCAAGAGTTCCTATTTCCTCTGCATCATCTCCTGTAATGATCATATCATCTACATAAATAATCAAAACAGTTACCTTGTTATGCCTTCGTTTATAAAACAACGTGTGGTCAGACTCTCCTTGGGCAAACCCATAACTTCTCATGGCATTGCTGAATCGGCCAAACCATGCTCGAGGTGATTGCTTCAATCCGTACAATGCTTTATCTAGCTTACATACCAGTTGTTTCGAGCCAGATTTCTCATACCCAGGTGGAATTTCCATGTATACTTCTTCTTCCAAACTCCCATGTAGAAAAGCATTCTTGACATCGAATTGATGCAATGGCCAATCTAGATTAGCTGCAAGAGATAACAAAACTCGTACTGTGTTTAGTTTGGCTACAGGTGAAAAAGTTTCCTGATAATCTATTCCATATGCCTGAGTATACCCTTTTGCTACCAGTCTTGCTTTATACCTTTCAACAGTACCATCCGGACCATATTTGATTGTAAATACCCATCTACAACCTACCGGTTTTTTTCCTTTTGGTAGTTCAGTAAGAAACCAGGTTTTATTTTTGTGCAGTGCCTCCATTTCGGCATCCATGGCTGCAACCCACTTTGGATCTTGCAAAGCCTCACCAACATTTCCTGGTATAGGTATATTCAGGTTCTTTTCTCCAAATTGCTTTAATGATTCTGGTAACCTACTCAAGGTAACATAGTTTGCAATTGGGTACCTAATTGGTTCACTTGTACCATCTTCAGGAACATACCGTTTTGGTGCAACTCCTCTATTACATCTAGGTGGTAAAATATATCTCTGTTCAGAAACACTTACCTCAGGAGTATCCTCCGGAGCATCTTGGGATTGTGGTTCTAAGTCTTCCTGTATCACTAATTCAGGTTCCTCCTCACCCGGTCCGTGCATATCAGTACCCGGACCGTGCACTTCTGTACCCGGACCGTGCACTTCCGAACCCAGACAACCCGAACCGTGCACTTCCGAACCCGGACCGTGCACTTTCGAACCTGGACTGTGCACTTCTGTACCCGGACCGTGCATCCCGGTATTCGACCCATGTCCTGTTTCTGACCGATACCAATCATCCCTCTCATTTTCATTCTCATTCTCCCCCTGAGAGGGATGTTTGGTGTATTGATAGAATGACTCATTTTCGAGGAAAGTTACATCCATGGTAACATACCATTTCTTAGTCACAGGATTATAACATCTATATCCTTTTTGGTTCATTCCAACACCTAGTGATACACACTTAATGGCACATGGTTCCAGTTTTGACCTTTGTTGTTTTGGGACATGAACATAGGCAATACACCCAAATGTTTTTGGTGTTAATTTTAGGACTGATGGTATAGGTACAAAACTTGCAAGTTTACTCAATGGGGTTTGAAATTGATTTATCTGTGACGGAAGCCTATTGATGACATACACTGCCATGGTGACTGCACAATCCCAAAAAATTTGTGGTACTTCATTTTCAATTAAGAGAGCTCTAGATGTTTCAAGGACATGTCTATTCTTTCGCTCATCTATACCATTTTGTTGAGGTGTTCCTACACATGTTGTTTCATGAATAATCCCTTTTTCTGTAAAGAACTCCTTTAGGTTACTATTCACAAATTCTCCCTCATTATCACTTCTAAAAAACTTAATTCGAGTCTCAAATTGATTTTGTACCATTTCATAAAAACTCCTAAACACCATTTTCACCTCATCTTTCCCTTTTAACAAATATGTCCATGTCATACGGGTACAATCATCAACAAACAAGACAAAATACTTATAGCCATGCACAGATTCAACCGGGGAAGGACCCCAAACATCAGAATGAACAAGTTCAAAAGGTTTTTCACATTGATGTAAATTAATGTTATAAGGAACACGATGACTCTTTGCTTTGATACATGTTTCACACTGAAACTTGGACAAATCAAAACCTAAAAACAAATCGGGTAAAATCTTCTTCATATACCCAAAAGAAGGATGTCCTAACCGTCTATGCCATGTCCAAATGAGACCTTCAGATTTTGCAGATCCATTAGCTAAGTTAGTCCTTCCAACCCTTAGGTCTTCTAAGTGATACAGACGACCTTGCTTAGAACCACGCCCAATGATCTCCTTCGTGAGGATATCCTGTCTGAGAATTGATACCAGAAGCGTTTCTGCCATCTCCAGTTTCTGCACGGGCCGTGCAGAGCTGTGCACGGACCGTGTACTTCTCGGGCTGAGCAGTCTGGTCATCCGAGCCTGCCTTACTTCCAGATGCCTGATCCGTATCTGCTTCAGTCTGTTGTTGCCTAGTTGTAACATAGACTTGACTTCTTCCCTGTGGTTTCCCTTTCTTTCCTTTGAACCAATCGGGATATCCAACTATCTCAAAACATTTATCTTTGGTGTGTCCCATTCTCCCACAATTAAAACACTTTTGTTTCATCCTTTCCTGATTACCAGAATTAGAGAACCCTTTTGATAGCATAACCATTGAATTGGAAAACGTACCTTCTTCCCCTTTGAGCATGACTACCTGTCGCATGGCTTCTCGTCTAACCATGCCATATGCTTGCTCCACAGATGGAAGCGGTACCACTTGTAGTACACTTGCTCTCACATTGTCGAGACGATCGTCTGACCATCTAGAAAAGTATACACCCTAGTCTTCTCAAGGTACTCTTTGAACTTCTCAATGTCGGTTGCGCTAGTCATGGGGTTGGGACGCCTAAAGTCAATTTCTCGCCACAGACCCTGTAAAGTATTATAATATTCTTCAATGGATTTACCTGATTGTTTCAGCCGAGACACTTTTCTGTTGAGGTCAAACACCAAAGCTTCATCATTGCCATCATAGAACGTAATAGCAATAGCCTTCCACATCTCACTCGCGGTTTCATATCGAATGAAATTTGGCATGAGCTTCGTATCAAGCGAGTTGAGCAACCACCCTTTGACAACTGAATCTTCTATACTCCACTTTGGAAAGTTAATCGTATCACTAGCCGTCGGAGGAGGTGGCTCGTTAGTAATGTGCCTCATCTTGTCGCGGCCCTTGAGGTATACACTTACCACTTGGGACCATATCGAGTAGTTGGTACCATCTAATTTCACAGAGATCGGCGATGAAGGAGCATCATGAGTGGGCACTGCAGTGGTTGGTTGTCGTGTAGATGATTGGAGAGACACTAGTTGTGACATCTGAGATTGTTGAATTATGATAAGTTCTGTTAACTTCTCCAGTAGAGACTTGGTATTCGTTTCTTCCTCTGACATGATTGAGATTTCTTAACCAGAGTGGAACAGATGGAGTATCTAGATCACCTTCGGCATAGCCATCAGCAACCAGTACAACCAATCAACTCCGTAGCTCTGATACCATGTAAGAATTTGAACAGCGGAAGTGTACGGTCCGTGTATTATTGTACACGACCCGTATAAGCAATCAGAGACAGAGAAAGAAACACAGAATTTAACGAGGTTCAGTACCAACTTGGTACCTACGTCCTCCACACTCACACACACTCTTTTTATTTCTTACACAAGAAAAAATTGATGTTACAGGAGAAGGAGGAGAGGTCTTATAGAGAGAACCTCCCTCAAGTTTCCTAAATTCTACTTTCCTTTTTCTTTCTTTCTCTTTTTTCATATATTACAATCTTCTAAAATAAGAAACAATATAACTAGGAAATAAATCATAAATTACCAAAGGATTCTGGCTGCCACCATTCATACCAAATATGACAGCCAGCTGCCACCTTCCATAACTGATTCTGGCGGCTGGTACACGGTCCGTATATCTTACCACACGGACCGTACATGCTCTGCTTCAACATTGACTCCTTTTTTTTAAATAAGTATTGTTTACTCTTCATAGAATGAATGGACTGACTGGGACGTGTAATAAGCAAACTTCGTAACACATTAAATTCAAAAGAGTCCAAAGTTTGTGTAGATCTTTGACCAAAGTGTAATGAATATTTGAAAAAAGGAATATCCAAAAGAATAGTTCTTATTTGAGAATGGTATACTATATTCAAAAAGGTTACTGTTCTACGACATGGCAGGTGCTAGATATTTGCCATCTGTGGTACTTTGTATGAGTTTACTTCTACTTTCAAGGAAGCTCGTATATGGTATATTTTGTCTCAATTTCATTTTGAGGTACATAGAGAGAGAGCGTAGAGAGGATAGAGAATGAGAGAGAGAGCGTACAGAGAGGAGACGAAATGTGAGGGGAAAAGAACTGGAGAGACTCAAGAAGGGTAAAATTGGAATAAAATATTTTAATACAGATTTTGTTTTTTAATTTTCAGTTTTAATATCAATATGGGTAAATTTCCAAGATTTTACCAATTTGATGGGCAAATATTCCAATTTGAAGATTTGATGGATAAATATCCAAATTCTTGACTTTTGATGGGTACATATCCAAATATCCCTTTTTATTTTGTCTCTTCTCTCCGCCGACCCTTCTTCTCCTCTGGAAAATTGTTTCGCTGATTCACAGCTTCTCTCACTCTCTATCTTTTCTTCTCTCTGGCGACCATTCAACCTCTTCCTTTCTTCTCTTTGTGCTCGCTGATCCCCCTTTACTCGCTACTCCCCTGCCTCTATCTCTTCTCCACTCTCTCCCTCTCTATTATACTCTATTTGGTGCCGGATTTCTCTACCTCGCTACTCTCCGATCCCTCTTTACTCTATTCTCCACTCTTTCACCCCTCTCTGTTACTCTCTTCTCCACTCTATGCTCTCTCCCTCTCTCTCACTGATTTCGCCTCTCCCTCTGATTTGAGAATCTGAAAACCCTAAAGAAAAAGGTTGGGGTTTTTCCGTTGATTGATCGAGTGATACTGTTATTCGTGGTGCCTTGCTGTTGGTGAATCCGGTGCCGTGTGCAATTCTCTGGAGCCGAGTGTGCTTGCTGATTTCTCCTTGACGGCTGCGAGGCGAGCCGCTGCTTGGTAGCTGCCGAGCTTGACCTTCGTTGCGATTGGCTCTTCTCTCGGGTAACCCTAAAACTCACTAATTCGGTTTTGCCTTGTGGCTTGCGGCTGATGCTTTGATCTGTGGCCTTCGTGCCATTTCACTTGACTTGTGGCCTTCGAGTTTGTTTTGCTATCGCTGGCCGTGAGCCTTGCTGTTGATTGTGGCCTATGTGCCTTCTTGTCTGACCTGCGGCTTTGAGCCTTTTTCTGTGACTGTGGCCTTCGTGCCTTGTGTGGATTTGGTTGTTTCGATTGCATGCTTGCCATTGCTGGTACCATTGCCAGTACCAGCCTTTGGGTTGCCTTTTTGCTTCCTCTGTTGGTTCGGGTTAAATTTTGGGGACTTGTATAAGATTTCTGGTAATCGGTACAGTCCGTACCAAGTTTTAAATAGGTACTGGTATACCTTAAACTGTCAGGGATTGAATCACAAATAGTTAAGTTAATAGGACTGATCTGTAACTTTTAAAGGTCTTTGATTGTTATAAATGAAAGAGAATATATCATGAATAGTTCGGTTAATTATTTAGATTAATGGAATTGGAGCAGCATTTTTACGTGCGAACAATTTAAGAGCCTAAAATTATTGGTTGGAATCTAATTTATATGGACAAATAAAGGATGCATTCACAGTATGCTTTATGCTGAGCTAAAGCCTTAATAATTCATTTAAACAAATCTTTGATATTGGATTGAAGTAGCAAGAGATTCACTACAAAATAAGAAGCGTGATAAATTGTGCATAGTAAACTTACATAAATTATTCCTTAAAAGGAAAGGAGCTTAATTGTAAAATGTGAGAATTTAAAACTCAAAAGGGCTCGGCTGCTAAATCAAAACCGAATTGGGCCTTTTCTTTTTCGACTTGGGCTTGGCTATAAAATGCTTGAAATTAAATTGGATATATTGTGTGTGTGTAATAAATCTTTTAATATGTATATATCGATAACATTATTAAATTGATTATATATTATATATAAACCCAATTGATTTACTATATTGTAGATGAATACATCATGACCATTTGTAGACAACACTATTAGTAACTTAATAGAATAAGAACATACTGTATATATCATAAACTTTCGGTTATAGCTAACTAATATATGAATTTGCTAAAGTAATTAATTAGCAAATATAATTTTGAAAGTATAATTATTATAAATAAATATAATTAGGTTATTATAATCTAAAATGGCAGGTTAGCATGTCTTTTAGTGACACCTAGAGTAAATAACTTAAAAATAATAAATTAATTTAAGGAAACCTTAAGATGAATCAATTGACATAATAAATAAGTAAAATTAGAAAATAAATGTAGATAACTAAAAATCATTTCTAAATTTTGCAAGTCTGATTTAAAGTAATCAAATTAATTGTATATTAGTTTAATAGAATCAATTACGACCGAATTGCACTGAACCGAATAATTTTTGTAATTCATCTTTAAATTAAACAAATGTAGTAAGTTAAGTAAAAATAATAAAACGGGGAAAAGGGTTACGAAATTGTAGTTTAGTATTTAATTAATTTACGTCCGAATTACAGGTCAGCCGACCTACATAGATTCCGATCCGTGGGCCGATCCCGCTGACGCTTGTACAGGAGCAGGCGAGGATTACGTGGATCCCGAAGACTACTAGCGCGTTCTACCCCTACAGCCATCAGGTGTGGGATATCTGTATTTTTCTTTCGTGGCGTACTCTCACCAGTCGACCACTTGACCTGACATCCGCACTTTAAATTTCGTAGTTGCATTATAGCATGTTTAATCCTTTCTAAACTGTAGTTTAGGAGTTGCACAACCCCTTCTAAATTGAAAATTTAATGCTTTCTTAGGAGTAGTGTAATTTAATTAATAATATATTAGGATACTAGTTGTCCTCTTCTCGTAGAGGACAACATATTATTGTAGTTAAGCATGTGCATTGGTGAGCGTGAGATAGAAGACCGAATGATCGCTTTCCGTTCTCGTAGTATGGGATGCGAGGCGGTTCGTGGGTCATTGGGCTGAGGGATCACTTGATCCCTTAGAGGTCTTATTAGGATTATTATTATTATATGCATGAGATTGGTATTATATCATTTTCGTTCATTTTACATTTTTGCGGACCGATCTCGAGTCCGGAGACGATTCGGGAGCTATCCCCCCTACATTAGGAGCTACTTGCCTAGGACGGCTGCCGAGGATGCTGTGGCAGATTTTATTATTTGTTGTTATGATGTCCCATTGATCTGGCCGGATGGTGGAGTTTCGTCTCTGCTCATGAGGAGACGAATTGACTTATTCTTACGCATTGCTTGTAGTTTTCTCCTATTTTATATGTTTGGTGATGAATCGTCTTAGAGAAGGAAAACACATGGAATTAAGTGTAACCATCGGCTAGCGTGCCCTTCTGCTGTGGGCAAAGCTCGATGTCCTTAGGCATCGGGTACCTTTGCTCCGCTGATCGCAGTCCTTGGATGTTACACGAATTTCGATATAACCATCGGCTAGCGTGCCCTTCTGCTGTGGGCAAAGCTCGATGTCATTAGGCATCGGGTATCTTTGCCCCGCTGATCGCAGTCCTTGTGTTATGTCACTTTTGAGATACAAATTCTATTTGATTGAACTTGGCACGGCACGGGGTGATAAAATTATCCGTACTATTATTATATCAATTTGTACACACAGTACCTATTGTACTGGACTTCGGTTGAGTATAATATTGATCCTCATATTTTATTTTTGGGAAACTTTGGCATTTTGGCATAATAGGATAATCACATCATGTCATCTATTATATGTATATTTTCCTTTGTAGTACTATGATAGGTTTAATTTTCGTAACATATGCACTAAAAGTGAATTACCGACCTTGCGTAGATTTCAAATTAAAATGTGCTTTGACTTAAGAGGATCCCTGAAGGGATAATACTGGGTCACATACTGGGCGATCATTCGCTCATCCCCTCCTTTTTATGGATGTGGGCAGGTACAGAGTCTGACGGTCCGCAGCAGGAGGCGTCAGGAGCTGTCCCCGACGGTCACATCACTTGATGTAGGTTAGGGGCTGTTGTTTAGGATTTTGCGAGTCCAATGTTTGGTTATATATATTGGACTCGATAGATCATGTATCCCTTTTTGACTAGTTATGTTTATTTTATCCCGAGGTGGGTTGTATGGATGTGTATGTATGTATGTTTATTTGATATTTATGACTATTGCTTGTTTGTATTATGTTGCTTCCGCTGTTTGTTTGATTTTTGATGTTGTTTAGCCTTGCGTGTTGTTGATCATTAGACACGAGGCGGGGACTGATCACATCCTAATCCGGAAATCCTGGTTTGGGGTGTGACATGTCCCACATAAAATCAACAAGCAGTCTAATCATACAAATGTCCACATATATAAACTCACAATACACACATATAAAATGCACACGGCATAAAGTGACTATATATCACCAGTTGATAAACTCAAAACAATATTAAACATACAACACAAACAAAAGGTACCACATACAAATAAATAGGACAAAGACAGTGACAAAAATATTAGAATTATATAAGATAGAACACAAACACAAGCACTCCCATGAAACTCCCTTCCCTCCCTTTGTTTTATTACTTTCAGAAAAAATATTATAGAGTATTTTCAGATGATCAAATTCATCAGCAGCACACCTTCATATATCCTCTTTATCGAAACATAGAAAGTCATACAGGATATAGAAAGTAATATTCACCCTAACAAATCTAATTACAATCTCTATCAAATAGGCAGCAGCGGCATATAAGGTAATACCAATTGCCTCTTCATGTTGTTGCCGATATCAACATATTTGATTGCTCAAATAATATTACTTCCTTCATCTAAAGATCCTGTAGTGTCATGGTGCCTATTCAGACACACAGAAATAACTTGGTATCACCCGGACATAATTTAGTGCACAATATTTTTTTCATTTTTTGCTTTTTTGCTTTTTTTTTCCCTTTTTCCTTTTTTTCCTTTTTTTGGGTTTTTTGAATATTTTTCCAAGAACATATAAAGCATAAAATAAGTTCAGCAGTTACACAAAATTATACAATCTCGCAGCAATAATTGTAATAGAGAGTGAAGACTTAAGAAGATGGATACAAACAAATTTCATCTAATAGATAATCAAAGGAGAAAATTATTTTGCTTTTCTTTTTTTGGTTTTTTTGTTGTTATTTGGGTTTTTTAGTTTTTTTTGTTGTGGTTTTATCTTTTCAGGTGGTGTGAAGTGTTGCGCAATTGGAGAAGGTGGGGGTGGGGGGGGGGGGGGGGGGGGGGGGGGGGGGGGGGGAGATGTGGAGAGAGCAGAGAAGAAACTCAAGAGGGAGAGCAAACAAGTGCAGCCTAAAAACGGTTCCTTTCTTCTGCAAGAGAAACAGAGTTTAGAAGAAAAGATTAGCATATTGTAGCAACCTCAGAGAAGAGAAAATTATGTCTATCAGATGGATAATATATGCACATTGCAATACCAGCATTAATTACAACAAACATACATAAATGTTTCTTTCTCAGGCCTTTTTACTCCTTACATTGACGTGTCTGTCAAATATGAAAACAGAAGCGTTTAAACTGAATCAAAGAGTTTCAAAAGCATTGCTCTGAAAGCAATACCCTTTGATCTAGTGTCAAAAGGCAACACCCTTTGTGTAGGAGGTCGTGGGTTCGAAAGCCGGATTGGGGGGGGGGGGGGGGTATGGACATTAAATGGAAATGGTAGGCTAAACCTCCACTTTTCCTATATCAAAAAATAGTTCTAGTGGGAAAGACAACTCTTATACTGGTTCTCTGGAGAAAAATGTTAGTGAATCTGTGACTGAAATCCACCGGTAAAGAATTGGTTTACTGAATGGAAATTGCAAGTTCGGCACAAACACAATGAGAACTAATATAAAAAAGGACAAGGAAATATGAGTACGGTAAATCAACAAGCCAAAAATTAAACAATAAAAAGGGAAAAGGATAGAGGTCTGCTACACTGGTACCGTTCATGTGCTGAACCATACTAGAAGTCCAGCACAAGACCAGACCAGAGGGAGAAGGATGCCTTGTCTCCTCTGTTAGTTATGGCTTCAGCCAAAATCTAGACAATTATATATATATATATGCACCTCTAATGTCAAGTACTAAGGTCACCAATAAGGTCTTTTTATTAGATTTTATTCCAGTGCCCTTTGAAACTCTGTCGATTTTCACATCACGGATAAAGAACAGGAATTTAAATGATTTGGTGAACCAAAAGGATAGAGGGAGGCGAAATACATTTCTTTATATCCCTCTATGACTAATAAAAATGATGTATTCATCAATAAATAGAAGAAATAAATATAAAAAAAGAAGTGCTTCACCATGGGGTTGCAAAATTAGATTACCTTCTGTTGGAAATGTCACAAAAGGTGATTCCTTTGTGATCCAAAACTTGATATGGGTTGGACAATCTATCAATCGCAACTGACGAAGATTCCTGGGTAGATCTTCCAATTCCAATTCACATAGGTTTGGGCAGTTCTTTAGTACCATATATGAGACAGATGCAAGATTCTTCAAGTTCTTCGGCAGTTGGGTAGCATTGAAATGATTAAATGACAACTGCTTGAGAGAGGTAAGAGACTGAAAAACCTCATCATCTGAGAAATCTTCTTGGGAACTTGAAATTACCAAATATTTTATTGAGGAGATAGATTCATTTGATAGTATCAACTTCAATTGGGACAGGTTGTTAACTCCAGCGTCAAGGAGTTCAAATGTGTACTTGTCCATGGGAGATAAGGGGTTGATCCTGGGGCAGTACATTACAAGTAGATGACGAAGTGCAGTTAATGAATTCAAGCCATCCAAACTACCATCCCATTTCCATATAAACAGCTTCTCAAGACGAGACAGTTTACCAACATCAATGGCACAAGTAACATCAACGTTTGAGATCCACAATATTGACAATTTAGCGTCTCCAAGGAGGAAGGTAGTGGGTCATTTGATGGGTTCAAATTGATGCAATATTTTAATTGGAGCTCTTTAAGGGATGTCACGGCTCCAATACCTCCCAAGGAACTGAGCAAATGGCATTTCTCAATGATAAGGGACTGGAGGTTCTTCAAAAAAAATAGGACTTCCTTGGGAGGAAGAGAGGTTATTGTCTGAATTTGAGATAGTTTCAGTTTAGAAAGGGAAACAAGGAATTGTATGCTAGTGGTTAATGCATCACTTGTTATGCTACATGATGATACCTCAAGGTAAGTGAGGTGACGACGGTAAAATCAGCTTGGACTCCTCACTTTTATTGAACATTGTTTCTATGTGGTAATTCATGAACATCACCCATGCATCCAAAATCTGATCTTCAGAATAATCATCATTGAAAGGGTCAAATTTCACTATCTCCGAAAAATTATTTCCACATTGTGAACTTGTAATGCCGATTCTGATTGAGCTTCCAATCTTTCTTTCATAAACAGTAAAAATGGCAGGCATATCCCAAATTTTAGTTCTAATTTCAGCCAGCACTCTGCTATTTACTTCACGGCCTCAAGTTTGGATTGCTTTTCTTTCTTCTTCATCAACAAATCATCCTCAGAGAAATAACTAAGCTGTGGGAGATGGTCCATCACTAAATAAGTAAGGTTTGAAGGAAGAGAAGGCATTTTTTTCAGGTTCTTGAGCCCCCGTAGTATAAGTCTTTCACAATTGGAAATTGATTCATCAATGGATGAGATTTCCTTTACATTATCACAATTTATTAATGTTAGCGACTTGAGATGCTTTTGTGAATTCTGACTTAAGAGCCAATTTGGAAATCTATCTCCTCCAAATCCTTGAAGTGTGAGACCACTTATATGAGGATGAGGTTGTAATGCATCCAATAATTCAACTTCCGATAATTCAGGGTCTCTTTCAGGAGAGGTCCACTCAAATTTTAGCTCCTCGATATGTTTTTTGTTTCGCATATTGGCCTTTTTAGCATCCGCTATACTCCCAACATTCTCAAGACATTTAATGCACATTTCACCTCGAATCTGATTCAAATTTTCTAGTTGGTGTAATTCATTCCCACTTTCCTTCCTTACAACGAATTGATGAAGGTCTTGGAGGGACGTCATCCTTCCAACATGAGAAATATGGAACATTGTCTCCCCATCTGTTTTAATGCACCTCAAGTTAATAAGCTCAAAAAAATTCTTGGGTAGGTATTCACAATTTTGCAGGACAAGCGTATGGAGGTGGTAGAGTTTCCAGGAAACGGAGATGCTTTAAATTGCCAATAAATTCTTGAAAATCAACAACACAATAGGGAATAATCAACACCCTCAATTTTTTCATCTTTTTCAATATCTCCTGCAATACTTTCGTCTGGAAAACATTGTCAGAATAAATACAAATATGAGCACTAAAAGTGCGTAGATTTTTCATAAGGAACAATTTTTCTTTTAATTCGTTCATCATGCTTAAGGGTAAATGGATGTGGCGAATGTTTTCACTTCTGGACAACTTGCGACGACTTATGTGGGAAGGAACTTCTCTTGAACATGTGCAATTTATTCTGATAAAATCATCACCTTGAATCTGCTCTGCAAGATCATGAAGTAGGTCATGATGAAGTTGATATTGGTTTTCCTTTTCATCTTCAACTTCTTTCAAAAAGAATCTCGATACGAGCTCATGCAAGTGCTTTTCACCGATATCCTCCAACCTTTCTTGATTATCTGTTGGCCTTATATAACCTTCTGCTATCCAAAGATCAATTAATTTTTTTTTTCTGAACTGATAGCCTTTTGGAAATAAGCTACATATTGCAAAACAACGTTGGCGGTCAAGAGGGAGCTGCTGATAGCTCCAGATCCTTGCTTTCATGTTATCCTCCAACCAATCTTTTTCTGCAGTTTCCTCCCAATACCTTAGGTTTTTTTCCACTCAAATGTTGACCCAATGTCTTGCCGCACCAGGGTTTCCCTTTAGCTTAACAGCTATTTTTTGACCTATTTTTTCGAATTCCTCTTTTTGCGAAATGAGAATTGCTAGGCCGCAGGGGCGGATGAGAATTTGGTCACAAAAAAAACGCATAGAATTAACCAATTAAGCGTCCGATTTTTTTAACAATCATAATTTGGTACAAAGGGATGTCATTGAACCATTATCACTATTTAATATTTATGAAGCTAAAATAAGATATAAGGGGGGAATATCCAAATTTAATATAACAGCGGTTATCATCACAGAAAATCAATATGTAATGATATAGTTATAGTCTAATCTTGCACATAACATAATTATTACAAGAATTTTGTTTTAATTTTTGTGGATTTCTTTTGATTGGTTACTACAAAGCAAGTAATTGAGCTTCACATTAAAATACAAAGCAAATAATGAAGTGAATGCGAGTTTTAGTTAATCTTCTTTTCTTTAATTTGTCATTCATAGTAAAGGAACTCTCTCTCCATTGACTTAATTATCTAGTATCTAGTTTTTTTTTTTTGTTTTTAATATGTAAAAGGATACTGTTTTTGTTGTTTTTATTAGCAAACGAATACTATTTTGTGGTTTTTGTCATGTTTTAATTAGTAGTTTGATTAGTTGATTATCTAAATATTACGGAGTAGTAGATTGTGTTATAATACTATTTTGTTGTTTTTGTTATCATGTTTTATCTAGTATCCGATATCTAATGAGTTTGGACCTGATTATCTATTTAACCCGATTCAATAATTCTGCCCTACCCTGATCAAAAATCCTCATCCGCCCCTGTAGGCCAGGCATAGTGCTTAAAGAGTTCTGAAATGGACCCTCCCCTAATCAGGAGCTCTACTTTTGTAACACCCTCAAGGACTCTTGTTCTGGACATTTTTTATTTGAGTTGTAAGTAGAATTCTGCCTCCCTGGTAAACAACTACGTAAGCAACCAATGAGTTCTCCCATTGTTCAACAAAACCCTCTAGTATCACTCCAAAAAATCATCTAACACAAGTAGACAGTCTTCTAGACCCTAACATGCTCCTTAATTCTGTTGAAAGGGCTTCAAGTGATGTAAAGGGATAACCCTTACTAGCGAGTCCTTTTGCCTTTATGGCTTCTATCATTTTGTTAATCACATAAATGGCCTCAAATTTTCGAGGGGCATGCACCCACACACAATGCTGAAAATGTCAAGTTCATCCATATGTTATAAACAACTGGGCAAGTGTAGTTTTCCCCGCAACCAGAACGGACTGTGATGGCAATTATAGGATAGCTGACTAGTGCTCGGTCCACACTCAAAATTATAGGTTTCTTTCGTTAGTAAACTGACTATCGTTTCATTGTCTATCTCACGACCGAAAACTCTGACAGGAGGAAGTGAGTATGTTTCCCAATTAGTATCACTACCATTAGCATTTTCTGGGCCCCCCTAACAAATCACGGAAAAAACGTGGCCTCCCCTGCAATTTCAATAAGGTTGTCTATACAACGCTTTAGCATTTTTTGCGTAGAGAATACAGAGAAGCCAGATATTAACTTATCTGAAGCAGTCTTAATAGGCTGGGCTACAGATTGTAAACTAATTTGGGTTCCCTTCTCAGTCTCTGCCTTTTGTTTTAGTGTTTTTCTAGCATCTTTTACCTGTTGCTCAAGTTTTTCATACTCCAATAGGTCGATTGCTTCCTCAGCCTCATAGTATGCATCCTTGAGCCTTCTAAGCCAGTCCACTAGCTTCTCCTTGTTGGGGCTCTTTTCGGCTTTCTCAATTGCCAGCGAGAGGGTAGGAAGTACTGACGCGAGTTTCTTCTTCTTCTTTTTTATGCTAGTGCCAAGCAGGTGATACGCTCTGTCGAAAAGTATTCTGATCAAGGGGGACGCCACCCACCCCAAGGAGGTGGTAGAGCCGCCTCAGCCATGGCTGGCCTTCTCTTCGTACAGACTTTAAGGAAATTTTGTCACTTAGTTTTGGAGAGAGTTGAAGGAAGTTGAGAAAAGTAGAAAGGAATTAATGGTACGAGATGAGATGGTAATGTGGGAAATTTTGTGGGTGGTAGCTAGGGGAAAGGGGAAACAAACTTTGATCTGATCGAGTTCAATGGTTCTTTCTATGTTCTCTCTTTTTCTTTTTCTTTTTCTACTTTAAAATTAGAACAATGGTATTTTGCTGGAAACAGAGAGTTGACGCATGTTGACTGTTGAGAGGAAAGTTGAGGAAAGTGGAAAGGAATGGTACCACATGAGATAATAATGTATTAAATTTTGTGGGTTGGATAGAGAAAAGGACCTATAATAATAATCTGAAACTTTTAGAAGTGCGTTCTGGTTTGGCAACAATATATATAAAAAAAATCCCTGCACCGTTTTCTCAAAAAAAAAAAATCCCTGCACCATGACCATCGCTAATTAATTATTTATTAATTAATCTATCGTGAAACATACAGATTTCTCTGGCCAGGCTGTACAATACAGTCTGTGTTAGAGATGAAAAATGGAAGTTGTATAGTTGAAGAATGTTAAATCATATTATATTGTTGGCCACTGCATGCATGCTGCACAGGATAATGTAACCTCTCTAACTCCAATTGAAGCAGGTAGGAGGTGGGAATTGACAACCCACCCAATTTGGATTTTGGAGCCTACCCTCCAATCTCTTCTTTTAAGACAATTATTCATCTAATTATTTTTCTTTATCAAGCTACCGACTTCATTTTTTTTTTCTAATACGACCATAACAAGGGTCGACAAGGACTAATTAAGATAAAGAAGAAGAGATGATATATTCTCTCAAATTGCTCGCTTATCTCCCTTCATTCTCTCATAATGCCTCCTATACAAATTTTGTGTTCCTACTCATTAGAATTACCTTCCATTCTATACCGGACCCATGTGCATTTGTAACCCAGAAAGAAAAGTATTATTTATCCACTAGGTACAATATGTAATTTGGGCCGTTGTTAGCTGTCTTTAGAATAGTTACCTCACTAATATTTGGGCCTATTTTGGGCCTTTTATTTCTGGATTAAACATTCAATATTTCCTACTTGGATCAAAGCACCAGGAAATATTTCTTTGTATAGTCAGTTTCCTTTATTGCAGAGGGGAAACTGAAAGAAACATATTATATTATTTTGTGGTTTAATATGTGAAGACTCTTACCCGGTTTGTAGAAGTGCAGATTAGTATATGATTATCAGTGAACTTGTGTTCATCAAAGAAAAATGCTGCTGAGCATTTCTGTTTCCTTCTTCTTTTTGTATATTTTTTATATAGGCTGCAAACACTGTGCATGGATAGATGTCATGAATTGTGTCATTTATTGTTAAATTCATCATAATAACTCAATTGATTTATAAGTTTTTAAATAGTTTAAATAACAATTGGTGTGAAACCAAAAATTATGTTTCATCATATATTTGGTTAATTGATTTCATCATTTTACAAATGCCAATATTTGAGGGACTAATTTTGTGGGGAGCAAATTAGAAAAATGCTAGATACCAGTGCAATACGCTTGAGATGATGTGCTTGAGGAGTCACTGGAGGAAGCTATCAAAGAAGCAGCCGTGAAGAGAGACAGACACACACACACACGAAACAGAGACGATCATGAAGGATTCGTGCTAGCCTCTCTGCTCAGAAATAGGGGTGGCAAAAAAAGCTCATAGCTCGTGGCTCGATCGTGACTCGCACCTGACTCGCTCGCTAACAGCTCGTTCGTTACTGGACCGAGGTATTAACGAGCCAGCTTGCCACTAGCTCGGTCCAGAATTAACGAGTTCAAGCTAAGGCCTAGCTTGCTCGTCAGCTCGCGAGCTAGCTCGGCTAGCATCAAGTTGTGAATTTGTCTGATTTTGTGTGCATTTTATACTATCTAGTTTGGTCCAGCTCGGTTCAGTTCGATCCAAAAAGTGTGTAGAATTTATTTTCTTCTTAAAACAAGATCCAATCACACCCAGCGAGCCAACTCGTCAGCTCGGACTGGCTCGTCACGATTTCAAGCTGGACTTTTAGCTCGGATGTCAAAGATCCAGCTCGCTTGGTAAGAGCTCGGTCCAGAATTAACGAGCTGAGCTAGGGCCTAACTCGGCCCGAGCCAGCTCGTTGATAGCCCTACTAGAAATGATAAATTTATTATGGACCCTTATTTGAATAGTGAATTATTTCTGTTGGCATCAAATTCTCTATTCATTTCTTTGGAGATTCAAGAATGAATTGTTCCTGTGTCTATCATGCTATAAATCAAACAAGGAACCCAAACAATATCACGTTTTTTTTTTTCTTTAATTTTCCAGGAAAAATAGTGAAAATACAACAGTTCTTACTAGGACCCTAAAACCAATCAAATTTTATGTACTCCTATATAGCAAAAAGTACAATAGGAGTTTCTAAAGAAAATTAATCATTCCTTTAAAAGTGGTTCAGTTAGGCAAACAACCTCATAAATATTTATTAATAATGTGCTTAAAAAAGAATAAATATAGGGAAAAAATATACTGAAAATACACACCATATAATCAGAAACAAACTGATAATTCACACCATATAAATCTTTTGCAACCAGAAACAATAACAATACATATCAAAATCGACAGCTATTCTGTTTAGGACGCCCCAATAAAATCTAATCAATTGGAATGGAGCTGAATGAACTCTACGTATTAGCCATAATAAAATCTTTTAAACCAAACATATTTGAGTGGCTTTTTAAAAGCAATATGGATATTTGAAACAAAAATTTCCAATCCACTCCTGTTCCTCATAGTGATAAATTGATAATTGGGTAATATATCTAAATATTATATACAAAGTACAATAAGACAACACAAGGCTTATGATCAACACAATATTAGAAAAAGTGACTAGAAATTAAAAGCTTACTAGGTGAAACAATATTAGGCCTTGAACTTTGTGGCACATTTATTTTTTATTTAAAAAAAAAACAAAGATAGGAAAGAATAAGCAGCAGGTTATTATTATCAACACATGAACCAATTCATACGTACATGCAATCTTCACAGCTTTCTTCAAAGCCTGAAATTGGGACAAAAACACTGATGATAACTAAACAAAAATAGCTCAAATGATTTAGAAAAGGAAACAAAGAATAGAAAAAAAAATGATCTAAAGATAACATTTATACATTGATACTAGTGAATAAAATAATATTTTACAAAAGAGGAGGGATCCACTTACACCCAAATGATGCCCAATTACCACTTACATTTTCAAAGTCCAAACAGTTGATTGAAACCGTCAACATGATGGATATATTAAAATGTGCTTTGAGATCAAATTTTACATTTTTTTTTTAATTGTTTTTCTATTTATCAAGTATTTTGCAAAAATGATGTTTTCAGACCATTGAATTTGTACGCAATCTGGAGTATTGGAGTAACATAGGTTAGTAGTATTGGTCATGTATCCTCGAACAAATGCACCGATTTAATCTGATAGAAATGAGGAGATGGCACTAATTAATATCATTATTCCCAAATATACATTGATACATAAGTCAAGAGTCAAAGAGCCAAGAACTCAACAAGTGTCAAGAGGAAGAAGGAAAAAAGCCAAAGAGCCAAAGAAGTTCTCTCTTTGCACGTACCAGACAAACGGTAACAATAATCTAGCATTTAATCGATTGCTTATGTAGTCGTATATTGGATTATGTACATTACATGCCCCTTTTACAGCCAATATCAATTTCCCTCATTTCTAGACAACTCCCTTTTCAATTCTCCTGAATTACGATTATATATCATTCAAATAACAATTAAAATTTGTGTTCATTTCAAAGAGGTGAACAATTGAACATAGCGCTCTCCAAAATGTAAGGCAATTGACGTGCTCTAATTCTCTGAAGGCAAAAATTATGATCTCTATTTTGTGTTTCTCAAGCCCAAAATTAGTCCCAAAAATCTATAAATTGAAAACAACGCATGCATCAGTTTAAAAATTGAAGCAAAATCAAACTTACCGACGGGGTCAGAGAGGCGGGTCTTCCAGCTGGTTGGGGTCGGGGGTCGGAGTCGGGGTCTGCGTCGGGTCGGGGTCAGGGGTCGGCGTCGGGGGTCGGAGTCTTCCAACGGCGGAGGACATTGTGGCGGCGAGGTCACAGAGGCGGTGGATCACCGAGGCGCGGGTCACAGAGGTGCGGGTTTATTTTTTTTTCGACTAACCTAAAACGCGGGAGAGGGACGAGTCAGAGAGAAGGATATCGCAGTTTTTTTTTATGGAAATCCTTCAGCGACCGGAATAAATCGGTCGCTAAAAGGTAAGGCGCCGGTCGCTGAAGGTGTCGTCGCAATAACGTTTTATTTTTTATTTTTATTTGTTTGGGAGGGGGTCTTCAGTGACCGACCGGCGACCAAACCGGTCACTGAAGACCTGTTTTGTTGTAGTGCGATCTATCCATTTGCTCCCTTGTTAAAAGGTCCAAACCAATATCCGTTAAAAGATAATTCAGATATAGACTGTTCATTATGAATCATACTATTCAGATCAATCCGGACAGTCTAGCAGTGTTTATTAGGCTTCTTTATGAACATGATCTAAAATCGACAGCTATTCTGTTTAGGACGCCCCAATAAAATCTAATCAATTGGAAAGGAGCTGAATGAACTCTACATATTAGCCATAATAAAATCTTTTAAACCAAACATATTTGAGTGGCTGTTTAAAAGCAATATGGATATTTGAAACAAAAATTTCCAATCCACTCCTGTTCCTCATAGTGATAAATTGATAATTGGGTAATATATCTAAATATTATATACAAAGTACAATAAGACAACACAAGGCTTATGATGAACACAATATTAGAAAAAGTGACTAGAAATTAAAAGCTTACTAGGTGAAAGAATGTAGGCCTTGAAGTTTGTGGCACATTTATTTTTTATTTAAAAAAAAAAGATAGGAAAGAATAAGCAGCAGGTTATTATTATCAACACATGAACAAATTCATACGTACATGAAATCTTCACAGCTTTCTTCAAAGCCTGAAATTGGGACAAAAAACACTGATGATAACTAAACAAAAATAGCTCAAATTGTTTAGAAAAGGAAACAAAGAAGAGAAAAAAAAATGATCTAAGACAACATTTATACATTGATACTAGTGAATAAAATAATATTTTACAAAAGATGAGGGATCCACTTACACCCAAATGACACCCAATTACCACTTACATTTTCAAAGTCCAAACAGTTGATCGAAACCGTTCAACATGATGGATATATTAAAATGTGCTTTGAGATCAAATTTTACATTTTTTTGAATTGTTTTTCTATTTATCAAGTATTTTGCAAAAATGATGTTTTCAGACCATTGAATTTTGTACCCAATCTGGAGTATTGGAGTAACATAGGTTAGTGGTATTGGTCATGTATTCTCGAACAAATTCACCAATTTAATCTGATAGAAATGAGGAGATGGCACTAATTAATATCATTATTCCCAAATATCCAAAACCTACAACAATGTTAACCAGGTCACAAGAAACAGATATTTTTTAAAATATTTTCTTGGTTCAATATAAATAAACTCCAGAATCTCAAGATCAAGATAATAGTCCTATAATTCATACCCAAAGTATTCCAATTTCTAGATATAAAAACCCGAAGCGAATCACATTTGCAATGGTCAACCAACATTATTATATTTTTTTGGATGATTACCAAATGACGTCTCACAGCTTTTACCAATTAATGGTCAACAGATTGAGCCAAATTTATCAATATTCAACACTAAGTTATCTCAGAAATTGTTGGGTTTCAATTGCTGATGTAATTCAATGTAATTCATAGTCATTGTTGGTATCAGTATATTCCTATAAGCAACCACAGGGTATGAATCATAATTAAATTATCACTGGTATTATTCACAAATAGGTCTAATTTAAATAGCCATTTGTGAAATTATATGCTTAGAAAAGAAGATCTACCTAACTTCACCTGTGTTAAACTTGATGAAACACACAAATAGTAAATTAATCATAGCTGGCAATAAGAAATGTCAACAGCTTAGTTCACTTGCTCACTTCCTCCTTGTCCTGCTGTACTTTATCCAGCTTCAACAAAATCTATAATCATATCAACAAATGCTTGGTTTTCAGAGAAAGAAGAGGAAGAATCACAAGAGATCTCCATCTCCACTGGTCTTTTATTATACTATTCTGATAAGATATTGGTAGAGAATTTTTACCAGTGTGGACAGCTCTGAAACTGCCTAGGGAGATACAAAGAGATCAGCTCTCAGTTCAGATGATGGAAAATTAGAGATGGTATTGAATGTTGCACCTTCTGACAGTAGTGGGACGGGGACATTCAAAAGTTTGCAAGTAGTAAGTTAATTCAATTCAGTTATCTCTCACACCAAAAGCAGCCAGAGTTACACCTAGTCTGGTACCGGACAAACTGATACTAACTTTGTGCGAAATCAGGAAAATTTTCAGTACCAGACAGAAAGCATACCAGCTCTAAATGCAAGACCTGTTCTAATTGGTGACACCTCATGAGATCGAGGTAGGTAGGCTTCTGGTAATTAATTTGGAAGAGAAATTTATGAAGTACCATAATAGTTTGCAGTGATACTTGATTAATTAAAAAGAACCAGCCATCCTCGTCAGACAACTTCTCCAGTTGACGTGATTTTGTTGCCTCATTCCGTTCGTAACTCTTTCATCTCGAGTGGTAACAACTAATCTACTCCTATTCTGCAGGCTCCCATGGAGTAGATTACTTGTTACCACTCGAGATGAAGAGGAAGAGGAAGAATCTGTAGCTATTCGATAAGGAAGAGGAAGGATCGACAGGAGATCCTTGTGGTGGCGTCTCCTCCGAGATGATTCGCCATAGGAGGAAGCTATCGCAAGAAGCAGCCATGGCGGCGGGAGAGAGAGACGCACACTAGAAATAGATCGATCTGGAAGGGTTCTGGCTTCGCTTTCTAGTGAGAAATGAAAAATTTATTATGGGCCCTGATTTGGGTTTGGGCTGGGCCTAGTAGCATCTATGATCTATCCGTTTGCTCCCTTATTAAAAGGTCCAATCCAAAAATAGTGATTTTCTATCTATCTTAAAAAATATTAAGAAAATTTCATAAATTATAATATTTTATCTCCAAATATATTTTAGTATAGATATCATGTTGAGCGGTTCGGATTGACAGTTTGAACTTTGAAAAGAAAAATATAAAATATGAGGTATGATGAGATATAAGAACCACTGATAATTCAAATGTAGACTGTTGATTGTAAATCACACTGTTCAGATCAATCCGGACCGTCTAGCAGTGTTTATTTGTCAAGTCTACTTAGGCTTCTTTATGAACATGATCTAAAATCAACAGCTCTTCTGTTTAGGACGCTCCAATAAGATACAATCAAAAATTGGAGAGGGACTGAATGAACTCTACATATTAATTAGCCATAATAAAATATTTTAAACCAAACAAATTTGAGTGGTTTTTTAAAAGCAATATGGATATTTGAAACAAAAAGTTCCAATCCGCTCCTGTTCCTCATAGTGATAAATTGATAATTAGATAATTAATATATCTAAATATTATATACAGAGTACAATACGGCAACACAATGCTTATCAACACAATTTTAATTAGAAAAAAGAATGGCAAGTTTAAAAAAAAAAAAAGGCTTATCACCAATTTAATCTGATAGAAATGAGGAGATGCCACTACTAATTTCATTATTCCCAAATTTCCAAAACCTACAACAATGTTAACCAGGTCATAAGAAACATATTTTTTTTTAAATATTATTTCTTTGGTTCAAAATAAATAAACTCCAGAATCTCAAGGTCAAGGTAACAATGCTATAATTCATACCCAAAGTATTGCAATTTCTAGATATAAGACCCGAAGTGAATCACATTTAAAATGGTGACCCAACATTATTATCTATTTTTGGATGATTTGCAAATGACGCCTCACAGCTTTTACCAATTAATGATTCGCGGATTGAGACCAATTTATTAATATAGCATGAAGTATACTTAATGCACAACACTGAGCTATCAGTGATCACAGACATTGTTGGGTTTCAATTACAGATGCAATAATTATTGTCATATTTTTATCAGCATATTCTTGTTAGCAAACCAATGGGTATTAATCAGAATTATAATATCACAGGTATTATTTATGAATCGAATCTAATTCAATAGCCATTTGAGAAATTATATGTTTAGAAAAGATAATCTACCATACTTCACCTGTCTCAAACTTGATGAAACACACAAATAGTAAATTAATCATAGCTGGCAATAAGAAATGTCTACAGCTTAGTTCAGTTGCTCACTTGCTCCTTGTCCTTCTGTGCTTTATTCAGCTTCAACAAAATCTACAATCATAGCTATAAATGCTCAGTTTCAGAGAAAGAAGAGGAGAAATCAATAAGAGATCTTCAACTTCACTGGTTTTTGATCATACTATTCTGAGAAGGTATTGGTAGAGAATTTTTACCAGTGTGGACAGCTCCGACAACGCCTAGGGAGATGCAAAGACATCAGCTCTCAGCTCAGATGATCGAAAATTAGAGATGGTATTGAATGTTGCACCTTCTGACAGTAGTGGGACGGGGACATTCAAAAGTTTGCAAGTAGTAAGTTAATTCAATTCAGTTATCTCTCACACCAAAAGCAGCCAGTGTTACACCTAGTCTGGTACCGGACAAACTGATACTAACTTTGTGCGAAATCAGGAAAATTTTCAGTACCAGACAGAAAGCATACCAGCTCTAAATGCAAGACCTGTTCTAATTGGTGACACCTCATGAGATCGAGGTAGGTAGGCTTCTGGTAATTAATTTGGAAGAGAAATTTATGAAGTACCATAATAGTTTGCAGTGATACTTGATTAATTAAAAAGAACCAGCCATCCTCGTCAGACAACTTCTCCAGTTGACGTGATTTTGTTGCCTCATTCCGTTCGTAACTCTTTCATCTCGAGTGGTAACAACTAATCTACTCCTATTCTGCAGGCTCCCATGGAGTAGATTACTTGTTACCACTCGAGATGAAGAGGAAGAGGAAGAATCTGTAGCTATTCGATAAGGAAGAGGAAGGATCGACAGGAGATCCTTGTGGTGGCGTCTCCTCCGAGATGATTCGCCATAGGAGGAAGCTATCGCAAGAAGCAGCCATGGCGGCGGGAGAGAGAGACGCACACTAGAAATAGATCGATCTGGAAGGGTTCTGGCTTCGCTTTCTAGTGAGAAATGAAAAATTTATTATGGGCCCTGATTTGGGTTTGGGCTGGGCCTAGTAGCATCTATGATCTATCCGTTTGCTCCCTTATTAAAAGGTCCAATCCAAAAATAGTGATTTTCTATCTATCTTAAAAATATTAAGAAAATTTCATAAATTATAATATTTTATCTCCAAATATATTTTAGTATAGATATCATGTTGAGCGGTTCGGATTGACAGTTTGAACTTTGAAAAGAAAAATATAAAATATGAGGTATGATGAGATATAAGAACCACTGATAATTCAAATGTAGACTGTTGATTGTAAATCACACTGTTCAGATCAATCCGGACCGTCTAGCAGTGTTTATTTGTCAAGTCTACTTAGGCTTCTTTATGAACATGATCTAAAATCAACAGCTCTTCTGTTTAGGACGCTCCAATAAGATACAATCAAAAATTGGAGAGGGACTGAATGAACTCTACATATTAATTAGCCATAATAAAATATTTTAAACCAAACAAATTTGAGTGGTTTTTTAAAAGCAATATGGATATTTGAAACAAAAAGTTCCAATCCGCTCCTGTTCCTCATAGTGATAAATTGATAATTAGATAATTAATATATCTAAATATTATATACAGAGTACAATACGGCAACACAATGCTTATCAACACAATTTTAATTAGAAAAAGAATGGCAAGTTTAAAAAAAAAAAAAGGCTTATCACCAATTTAATCTGATAGAAATGAGGAGATGCCACTACTAATTTCATTATTCCCAAATTTCCAAAACCTACAACAATGTTAACCAGGTCATAAGAAACATATTTTTTTTTAAATATTATTTCTTTGGTTCAAAATAAATAAACTCCAGAATCTCAAGGTCAAGGTAACAATGCTATAATTCATACCCAAAGTATTGCAATTTCTAGATATAAGACCCGAAGTGAATCACATTTAAAATGGTGACCCAACATTATTATCTATTTTTGGATGATTTGCAAATGACGCCTCACAGCTTTTACCAATTAATGATTCGCGGATTGAGACCAATTTATTAATATAGCATGAAGTATACTTAATGCACAACACTGAGCTATCAGTGATCACAGACATTGTTGGGTTTCAATTACAGATGCAATAATTATTGTCATATTTTTATCAGCATATTCTTGTTAGCAAACCAATGGGTATTAATCAGAATTATAATATCACAGGTATTATTTATGAATCGAATCTAATTCAATAGCCATTTGAGAAATTATATGTTTAGAAAAGATAATCTACCATACTTCACCTGTCTCAAACTTGATGAAACACACAAATAGTAAATTAATCATAGCTGGCAATAAGAAATGTCTACAGCTTAGTTCAGTTGCTCACTTGCTCCTTGTCCTTCTGTGCTTTATTCAGCTTCAACAAAATCTACAATCATAGCTATAAATGCTCAGTTTCAGAGAAAGAAGAGGAGAAATCAATAAGAGATCTTCAACTTCACTGGTTTTTGATCATACTATTCTGAGAAGGTATTGGTAGAGAATTTTTACCAGTGTGGACAGCTCCGACAACGCCTAGGGAGATGCAAAGACATCAGCTCTCAGCTCAGATGATGGAAAATTAGAGATGGTATTGAATGTTGCACCTTCTGACAGTAGAGGGACGGGGACATTCAAAAGTTTGCAAGTAGTAAGTTAATTCAATTCAGTTATCTCTCACACCAAAAGCAGCCAGTGTTACACCTAGTCTGGTACCGGACAAACTGATACTAACTTTGTGCGAAATCAGGAAAATTTTCAGTACCAGACAGAAAGCATACCAGCTCTAAATGCAAGACCTGTTCTAATTGGTGACACCTCATGAGATCGAGGTAGGTAGGCTTCTGGTAATTAATTTGGAAGAGAAATTTATGAAGTACCATAATAGTTTGCAGTGATACTTGATTAATTAAAAAGAACCAGCCATCCTCGTCAGACAACTTCTCCAGTTGACGTGATTTTGTTGCCTCATTCCGTTCGTAACTCTTTCATCTCGAGTGGTAACAACTAATCTACTCCTATTCTGCAGGCTCCCATGGAGTAGATTACTTGTTACCACTCGAGATGAAGAGGAAGAGGAAGAATCTGTAGCTATTCGATAAGGAAGAGGAAGGATCGACAGGAGATCCTTGTGGTGGCGTCTCCTCCGAGATGATTCGCCATAGGAGGAAGCTATCGCAAGAAGCAGCCATGGCGGCGGGAGAGAGAGACGCACACTAGAAATAGATCGATCTGGAAGGGTTCTGGCTTCGCTTTCTAGTGAGAAATGAAAAATTTATTATGGGCCCTGATTTGGGTTTGGGCTGGGCCTAGTAGCATCTATGATCTATCCGTTTGCTCCCTTATTAAAAGGTCCAATCCAAAAATAGTGATTTTCTATCTATCTTAAAAAATATTAAGAAAATTTCATAAATTATAATATTTTATCTCCAAATATATTTTAGTATAGATATCATGTTGAGCGGTTCGGATTGACAGTTTGAACTTTGAAAAGAAAAATATAAAATATGAGGTATGATGAGATATAAGAACCACTGATAATTCAAATGTAGACTGTTGATTGTAAATCACACTGTTCAGATCAATCCGGACCGTCTAGCAGTGTTTATTTGTCAAGTCTACTTAGGCTTCTTTATGAACATGATCTAAAATCAACAGCTCTTCTGTTTAGGACGCTCCAATAAGATACAATCAAAAATTGGAGAGGGACTGAATGAACTCTACATATTAATTAGCCATAATAAAATATTTTAAACCAAACAAATTTGAGTGGTTTTTTAAAAGCAATATGGATATTTGAAACAAAAAGTTCCAATCCGCTCCTGTTCCTCATAGTGATAAATTGATAATTAGATAATTAATATATCTAAATATTATATACAGAGTACAATACGGCAACACAATGCTTATCAACACAATTTTAATTAGAAAAAAGAATGGCAAGTTTAAAAAAAAAAAAAGGCTTATCACCAATTTAATCTGATAGAAATGAGGAGATGCCACTACTAATTTCATTATTCCCAAATTTCCAAAACCTACAACAATGTTAACCAGGTCATAAGAAACATATTTTTTTTTAAATATTATTTCTTTGGTTCAAAATAAATAAACTCCAGAATCTCAAGGTCAAGGTAACAATGCTATAATTCATACCCAAAGTATTGCAATTTCTAGATATAAGACCCGAAGTGAATCACATTTAAAATGGTGACCCAACATTATTATCTATTTTTGGATGATTTGCAAATGACGCCTCACAGCTTTTACCAATTAATGATTCGCGGATTGAGACCAATTTATTAATATAGCATGAAGTATACTTAATGCACAACACTGAGCTATCAGTGATCACAGACATTGTTGGGTTTCAATTACAGATGCAATAATTATTGTCATATTTTTATCAGCATATTCTTGTTAGCAAACCAATGGGTATTAATCAGAATTATAATATCACAGGTATTATTTATGAATCGAATCTAATTCAATAGCCATTTGAGAAATTATATGTTTAGAAAAGATAATCTACCATACTTCACCTGTCTCAAACTTGATGAAACACACAAATAGTAAATTAATCATAGCTGGCAATAAGAAATGTCTACAGCTTAGTTCAGTTGCTCACTTGCTCCTTGTCCTTCTGTGCTTTATTCAGCTTCAACAAAATCTACAATCATAGCTATAAATGCTCAGTTTCAGAGAAAGAAGAGGAGAAATCAATAAGAGATCTTCAACTTCACTGGTTTTTGATCATACTATTCTGAGAAGGTATTGGTAGAGAATTTTTACCAGTGTGGACAGCTCCGACAACGCCTAGGGAGATGCAAAGACATCAGCTCTCAGCTCAGATGATGGAAAATTAGAGATGGTATTGAATGTTGCACCTTCTGACAGTAGAGGGACGGGGACATTCAAAAGTTTGCAAGTAGTAAGTTAATTCAATTCAGTTATCTCTCACACCAAAAGCAGCCAGAGTTACACCTAGTCTGGTACCGGACAAACTGATACTAACTCTGTGCGAAATCAGGAAAATTTTCAGTACAAGACGGAAAGCATACCAGCTCTAAATGCAAGACCTGTTCTTCGGCGACACCTCATCAGATCGAGGTAGGTAGGCTTCTGGTAATTAATTTGGAAGAGAAATTTTTGAAGTACCATAATAGTTTGCAGTGATACCTGATTAATTAAAAAGAACCAGCCATCCTCGTCAGACAACTTCTCCAGTTGACGTGATTTTGTTGCCTCATTCCGTTCGTAACTCTTTCATCTCGAGTGGTAACAACTAATCTACTCCTATTCTCCAGGCTCCCATGGAGTAGATTACTTGTTACCACTCGAGATGAAGAGGAAGAGGAAGAATCTGAGCTATTCGATAAGGAAGAGGAAGGATCGACGGGAGATCCTTGTGGTGGCGTCTCATCCGAGATGATTCGCCATAGGAGGAAGCTATCGCAAGAAGCAGCCATGGCGGCGGGAGAGAGAGACGCACACTAGAAATAGATCGATCTGGAAGGGTTCTGGCTTCGCTTTCTAGTGAGAAATGAAAAATTTATTATGGGCCCTGATTTGGGTTTGGGCTGGGCCTAGTAGCATCTATGATCTATCCGTTTGCTCCCTTATTAAAAGGTCCAATCCAAAAATAGTGATTTTCTATCTATCTTAAAAAATATTAAGAAAATTTCATAAATTATAATATTTTATCTCCAAATATATTTTAGTATAGATATCATGTTGAGCGGTTCGGATTGACAGTTTGAACTTTGAAAAGAAAAATATAAAATATGAGGTATGATGAGATATAAGAACCACTGATAATTCAAATGTAGACTGTTGATTGTAAATCACACTGTTCAGATCAATCCGGACCGTCTAGCAGTGTTTATTTGTCAAGTCTACTTAGGCTTCTTTATGAACATGATCTAAAATCAACAGCTCTTCTGTTTAGGACGCTCCAATAAGATACAATCAAAAATTGGAGAGGGACTGAATGAACTCTACATATTAATTAGCCATAATAAAATATTTTAAACCAAACAAATTTGAGTGGTTTTTTAAAAGCAATATGGATATTTGAAACAAAAAGTTCCAATCCGCTCCTGTTCCTCATAGTGATAAATTGATAATTAGATAATTAATATATCTAAATATTATATACAGAGTACAATACGGCAACACAATGCTTATCAACACAATTTTAATTAGAAAAAGAATGGCAAGTTTAAAAAAAAAAAAGGCTTATCACCAATTTAATCTGATAGAAATGAGGAGATGCCACTACTAATTTCATTATTCCCAAATTTCCAAAACCTACAACAATGTTAACCAGGTCATAAGAAACATATTTTTTTTTAAATATTATTTCTTTGGTTCAAAATAAATAAACTCCAGAATCTCAAGGTCAAGGTAACAATGCTATAATTCATACCCAAAGTATTGCAATTTCTAGATATAAGACCCGAAGTGAATCACATTTAAAATGGTGACCCAACATTATTATCTATTTTTGGATGATTTGCAAATGACGCCTCACAGCTTTTACCAATTAATGATTCGCGGATTGAGACCAATTTATTAATATAGCATGAAGTATACTTAATGCACAACACTGAGCTATCAGTGATCACAGACATTGTTGGGTTTCAATTACAGATGCAATAATTATTGTCATATTTTTATCAGCATATTCTTGTTAGCAAACCAATGGGTATTAATCAGAATTATAATATCACAGGTATTATTTATGAATCGAATCTAATTCAATAGCCATTTGAGAAATTATATGTTTAGAAAAGATAATCTACCATACTTCACCTGTCTCAAACTTGATGAAACACACAAATAGTAAATTAATCATAGCTGGCAATAAGAAATGTCTACAGCTTAGTTCAGTTGCTCACTTGCTCCTTGTCCTTCTGTGCTTTATTCAGCTTCAACAAAATCTACAATCATAGCTATAAATGCTCAGTTTCAGAGAAAGAAGAGGAGAAATCAATAAGAGATCTTCAACTTCACTGGTTTTTGATCATACTATTCTGAGAAGGTATTGGTAGAGAATTTTTACCAGTGTGGACAGCTCTGACAACGCCTAGGGAGATGCCAAGACATCAGCTCTCAGCTCAGATGATGGAAAATTAGAGATGGTATTGAATGTTGCACCTTCTGACAGTAGTGGGACGGGGACATTCAAAAGTTTGCAAGTAGTAAGTTAATTCAATTCAGTTATCTCTCACACCAAAAGCAGCCAGAGTTACACCTAGTCTGGTACCGGACAAACTGATACTAACTCTGTGCGAAATCAGGAAAATTTTCAGTACAAGACGGAAAGCATACCAGCTCTAAATGCAAGACCAGTTCTAATCGGTGACACCTCATCAGATCGAGGTAGGTAGGCTTCTGGTAATTAATTTGGAAGAGAAATTTATGAAGTACCACAATAGTTTGCAGTGATACCTGATTAATTAAAAAGAACCAGCCATCCTCTTCAGATAACTTCTCCAGTTGACGTGATTTTGTTGCCTCATTCCGTTCGTAATCTTTCATCTCGAGTGGTAACAACTAATCTACTCCTATTCTGCAGGCTCCCATGGAGTAGATTACTTGTTACCACTCGAGAAGAAGAGGAAGAGGAAGAATCTGAGCTATTCGATAAGGAAGAGGAAGGATCGACGGGAGATCCTTGTGGTGGCGTCTCCTCCGAGATGATTCTCCATAGGAGGAAGCTATCGCAAGAAGCAGCCATGGCGGCGGGAGAGAGAGACGCACACTAGAAATAGATCGATCTGGAAGGGTTCTGGCTTCGTATTCTAGTGAGAAATGAAAAATTTATTATGGGCCCTGATTTGGGTTTGGCCGGGGCCTTTTCTGTTCTAGATTGAAGAGAAATAAATTGGCATCAAATTTTTATTTATAGCACAGCAAAAAAAAAAAACCAAAAAATCACGGTTTATGGGTATTTCGAAATTTACCATGGCCGCACAGGTGTTGTGCGGCCTCATTTAATTTACTGGGGACCGCACAATGTCGATGCGGACCCTGAAATGGGGCAACACAATGCCAGAGCGAACCCAGGACCGCATAATGCCGGAGCGGACCCTCTTCTTTTATAATCCCTTCCAGGAGAGACAAATTCATTTCACACTATCACCCATTCTCTCTCCTAGAATTAAAGGTAGAAAATCACTTAATTTCACATTTGTGGACCATCCAAAAACAATTATTTTTTACTTATCTAAAAAAATAGTAAAACAATTCTAATAGTTTGCAAGTACATATTGAGATCATATTGAACGGTTTGAATTGACTGGACTATGAAAACAAAAGTAATGATCTATAGTATGAACCAATCTGTACTATGCATAGTACCATAGCCTCAATCTTCTTTTATTATGCAGGAAGTACAGTGAAAATACCACAATTCTTACTTAAGACCCCTAAAATCAAACAAACTTTTATGTGTACTTCCTAAAAAGATTTTACCAAAATAAAAAGAAAAATGTTGACATGAAATATTTGAAATTTCATAGAAAAATATGGATTTCATTGAAGCGATGTCAAAATTAGCAAAAGTACAATGGGACTTTTACAGAAAATAACTTCTTTCCTTTTAAAAAAAAAGTTCAGTTTCACAAAATTACAATGACTTTATAAAAAATTGTGACCAAAATATTTTAAAATAAATAAAGGAAAAAAAATGCAATGACATCAGTACTACTTAACAAGCTGCATCAACACTTTCAGCAGAATCTTTTACAACAAAAAACAATCGCAATATATCAAACCAAATTTGGCCCTTATAAAAATCAACAAGCAGTCATATTATACATATGTCCACATAAATAAACTAACAATACACACCATATAAAATACACACAGTATAAAGTGACCAGTACCAGCTGATAAACTCAAAACACTTTAAAAAAAAAAACAACAACTCTGAAACATACAACACCCAAAAAAAAGTACCAGTTACAAATAAAATTGTAACACCCGGACTAAAATTAGTGCACAATTTTTGTTCCATTGATTTTTTTTTACTTTTTTCCTTTTTTTGATTTTTTTTTATTTTCCCTTTTTTGTGTGTTTTTTTCAATAGTTTTCCAATAACATTAAAAGCATCAAAGAAGTTCGACAGTTAAAAAAATATACAATATCCCAGCAATGATTGGAGATTGACTTAGAAGACCAACATAACAAATTGTTTTTAAAGGTAATCAATGGAGAATCTTTTTTTGGTCTTTTTGGTTTTTTTTCCTTTTTTTTTGGTTTCTAGTTTTTCTTTTTTGTGGTTTATTTATTTATTTTGGGGATGAGGTTGTATAGGGGATTGGAAAATTGGAGATGGTGGGGGCAGAGAAGAAATTGGAGATAGTGAGAGAAGAACTCCAGCCTAAGAAATTTACTCAAAAAAAACTCCAGCTTAACAACGATTCCGTTCTTCTGCAAAACAACAGAATTAAGACAAAATGTTAGTATCTTATAGCATTGTCAGAGCAGTGAACAATTATGGCTATCAGATGGACTATCAATAAATATTTCAATGCCAACATTAATTACTGACAAAAAAAGGTAACGCTTTTCTTTCTCAAGAAGAAAGACAACCAGTAGAATATGACCACAACTAGTATAACATAAAAGACAACTAGAAAATGATTAAAGACAACCGATAGAACATGAAAGACAACTAGTACAAGATGAAAGACAATTAGAAAAATATTAAAAACATGTAGTAGAAGAAAGAGTAGAACATGAGAAACACAACTAGTAGAACATGAAAGACAACTATAAGATAATGAAAGACAACATGTAGAACATTAAAGACAATCAGGACAAGATTAAATACAACTAGAAGAAGATAAAAAACTACAAGTAGTAGAAGAAAGACAACCAGTAGAACATGACAAATACTAGTATAACATAAAAGACAACTACACGATAATTAAAGACAATCGGTATTAACATAAAAGACAACTACACGATAATTTTTTCCATATTGCAATGGATGACGTTTGAAAGTGTTAATATCAAGTATTGTAAGTATTTATATCTGTCATGCAAGTATAAATAGTTCATATGTCGAGTGTTTATACCTAACAAATTCTATGAATTTTAATTTTTTTTTTCCAGATGGGACGGAGTGATGTCTGAAAGTATTAATATTAAGTATTGCAAGTATTCACATCTCGTAATGCAAGTGCGAATAGTTCATGTATTATATGTTTGTTATCTAACAGATTCTATTATTTTTTTTTCATATAACATTGGATGACGTTTATAAGTATTAATATCAAGTATTGCATGTATTCATACATCATCATGCAAGTGTAAATAGGTCACGTATAAGGTGTTTGTATCTAACATATTCTATTAATTTTTTTTCTTATGACATTGGATGACGTTTGAAAGTATTAATATAAAATATTACAAGTATTCATATCTCGTCATGTATGTGTGAATAGTTCATATGTCAAGTATTTGTACCTAACATATTATATCAAATTTTAATTTTTGTTTTCCATATGACACTTGATGACGTCTGAAAGTATTAATATCAAATATTATAAGTATTTATACCTTGTCTTATAATCAGTTCATATAAATTATCAGTGTTGTAAAAAAAACATCCGTTAAGACCGATTAATCAGCCGATTAGTCGTTGGCGGTGATCAAACCGTCACAGATTTTTCTGACTAATAGGCTAATTATTTTTGATTAATCGCTATCTTATCAAAAAAAAAAATCATATGACACTGGATGATGCCTGAAAGTATTAATATCAAGTGTTACAAGTACTCATATCTAGTCATGTAAGTGTGAATAGTAAATGTATTAAGTGTTTGTATCTAACAAATTCTATCAAATTTTTTCTTTCATATGGCAGTGATGATGTCTGAAAATATTAATATCAAGTATTGCAAGTATTTATACCTCGTCATGCAAGTGTGAATGATTCATTTATCAAGTGTTTGTATCTAACAAATTCTATCAATTTTTTTTCATAGGGCACTAGATGATATCTGAAAGTATTAATATGAATTATTGCAAGTATTCATACATCGTCATGCAAGTGTGAATAATTGTTGTATCAAGTATTTGTGTCTAACAAATTCTATCAATTTTTTTTATTTATGGCATTGGATGACGTTTCAAAGTATTAATATTAAGTATTGCAATTATTCATACCTCGTAATACTGTGGGCATATATTAAAATTCAAATAGTTCCAAGGTACAATAGAGAAATTAAAAATTAAAACTGGCCTAACAAAGCAGACTACAACTACATTCCAAGTTAACAACTAATTTGAAAAAAAAAAAAGAAAAAAAAAACAGAAATACTGAAAACAACAACTACTGAGATTATAGCATGTCATGCATGTTAATGCTTCATCATATTCTTGTAGATCAAAATAGTGTTGTCGATTTGCAAACTTAGGTTCATGGTTTTTGAGGGGTGCTGATATTCACACCACCAAAAGTATTATCAACATAACAAGCTTTAAATATTTTAATAAACAGACAACTTTATCCCTCAATTTGTTGCTCAATTAGGCTATTATTTCTTTCTTTTTTAATTAACAATCTTCCAAGTTTGTTATCCTTCATTCATGTTATCTTATTTTGGTAAAAAAATTGTATACTATATTATGAAAAGAAGAAGAAATTATTTAGCATGTTACCCAACTAAATTTTGAAATAATATATCCCAATTGCCACTTAATTTTTTCTTTTTTTGTAGATGTAATTACTTCCTTACTTTTAATTATATTATTTAATTGAATGAAAATTATGTTGACAGTATTTTTGGTTAATTGTAAATTATATAATAACACTAAATACTTAGATAATTTATCTTTAAATCTGATCATTTCAATTAACAAAATCTACAATTTATTATGTTACGCTTAGACCTGTCTACGGGCTTCTCTCTAAACAAAAGTTGGACTTAATCCCACTCCTAGACCGTTTTAGCATTCGCCATTCATTTTCTTTCAGAGTATGTTCGATGGACATAGGATCTACTTTGGGGTTCAATGGACTTCAAGATTGTCCGATCCGCTTTAAGATTTGTGGGCAAGAAAATTGAAACATATCTGCACAAATTTTAAAATGGAGCACACGCATCTTAAAATGAATCAGATGGTGAACGAACTCATCGAATCAAAGTATATCCAATAGACATCGGACCTACTCTGTTGAATTGTGCAATAATATGTTTTACTATATTTGCAAAACATATATTTGTTAAATTTTACAGTTTCTTGTCTTGAGATATTATGCAGGTTCATGACGATATAAATTGCTAAATATATATTAGGATGCATGATCAATTGCTATACTAATCAAGAATGAGTCATGAAGAATCATATCAAGCATTGTACTTAGAAGCATCACCTCAAGATTAGGTTTAGAAATCTGTAAAATTAGTAAAGTAAGCTTGAGATTGAGGTAATTTGCACAAACCGTTATAACGTAGTGAACCGTTACAACAGAATAATTTATAAGCCGAAATCCACAACAGAATCGATTTAATTTGTTGCAATGCTCAAATAACCGTTGTAACGGAATAAATCAATTTCGGATCCCAAAACTTCCAGAGAGGTCCGTTGTAGCAACCGTTGTGACGCTTATAAGCGTTAGGATTTTCCAGCGTAGCCAAACCTGTTATCTGGGGTTAACCGTTGCAAGTCTTAATCGTGAGCCATTTCCGTGCTCGGGCCGAGTGATTTTTCAAGCTTTGTAAGGGCTCACCGGTTCCACCTTGTACTCCTTTCTCATTGGGTAAAGAAAGGTGTGTCATCTCGAAGGTCGTGAGTCTCGGAGATGTAGGCGTTAGTGCCGAACTCCGTAAGCAACTCTCGTGTCAAGTGTCTCTTAACTCTTATATTTATTTTACGCACACTTGTTTAGTTTAAAGTTATTCTAGTTTCCACCAAGAATAACTCATACACACGTTAGTTAAAAGAACTTAGTTTTAATTTTTAAAAGGCCCCATAATCACCCCCTCTAGGTGCCTTAGGGACCAACACTCTTCTCTCAGTGCGACCCCACCAATCACCCTCAAATTGGAGTTGCTTACTTATAGGGGTGTCAATGGTACCTTTTTAGCCGTTTATCCGACCCGTATCATATTCGATAAGGCTGGTATGGGTAAGATTTTTTTTCCATTAGCTTATTGGGTATGGGTATGGATAATAATTTTTTTTCGTTAACCAAATGGGTAAGGGTATGAATAATGACTATTTCGTACCCGTTACCCTATAGGGTAATTATAAAATCTAAATATATATTCAATTTAAATTCCAACCCACCTAAATATGTATTCATGTTTTTGAATTTTTTACCTTTATAAAAAACAATGGAATTGATTGCACATTTATGTTTATTTTTTTATTAGAAATGTAATTACATATGTGTGAAATGAATGAGTTTTTTATATTTAGTTTGTAACATATAATACAACTAATTATTTTATTATTATTATCCGTTATTCATCCGCTACCGTTTCATTACTCGATAATAATAACAGGTAATGATAAGGTAGGGTAAGATTAATTTTTAATGGGTATGGTACAGTATGGGTAAAGTCAATTTTAATGGGTATGGGTATGAAAATGCCTCCACTCAATCCGTACCGTACCTATTGACACCCTACTTATGTATGCCGAGATAACTTGAGAGACAGAGAGAGAGAAGAGAGAGAGAAGGGAGAGAGAAAAGGGATACTAATGGAGACAGATCGACATCCGAAGCAAACGATTCTCTTCATCTATGGCACCTTGAAAAAGGGTTTCCCAAACTACCACATCCTCTCCGACTTTGGTAAGCCCAGAAAGAAAAATAATTTAGCAAGTACGATCGAACTCATGCTCCGGTCAACACCAATTCGTTCGGAAATTTTCAATTTATTTTTAGTAAACTAATTCTATCTAAGTTCCAATAAGTTGGTTCAGAAATTACTTGTCATGCATTCTTGTTTTTTTGAAGGAAATCGATATAGCGTCGACTTTAACCACCCAAAAAAAAAGGTTACAACGCTTGTCATCCTTGCAGTGATGTTCTTGTAACGTTTCAAATCTTCAAACCAATTTAGTCCAAGTTAAGAATTCACGGAATCTATTAATATTAATGCAGATTTTAAGCTAACAGTGCCTTCATTCACCTCCTGCTTCATCAATCATAAATTTCGAGCTACACAGTCGAAAAAGAAAAAACCAATTTATTTATTTATATATAATTTACAGTACAATATATTGAGGCATCAAACAAGCATTTAAGCAAGTCGTATCAGCACTGTGGGCCACCAAAACTACTCATAGTGTAATACGAAACAGTGTTGTAAATAACGGTATGCGGTCGTCGGATGGATAGAGTACCGCTAAGTGATTAATCGGTATGCGGCCGATTAATCGGAATTATGCGGACAATTTAACGTTTTTATTAAATATATATATATATATATATATATATATATATATATAGAGAGAGAGAGAGAGAGAGAGAGAGAGATGGGCTATGGTGAGTTGTGAAGTAAGAGGTCATTTTTACTTCACGCTCATATTTTCATTTTGAAAATTCAAACAACCGATCTGAACCGCTCAACATGTTCTAAATATTGAAATGTGCTTGGAGACTAAATTTTATATTTTTTGGAATTTTTTTACTATTTATTAAGCTACTTTGAAAATCGCTGATCCGGTGGTCCAGAAATTTTTACTGTTTTTTACTGTTCACAGTGGATCAGCAATTTCAAAATGGCTTAATAAATAGTAAAAAAAATTCCAAAAAATGTAAAATTTAGTCTCCAAGCACATTTTAATGTTTAGAACATGTTGAACAGTTCGGATCGGTTGTTTGAATTTTCAAAATGAAAATATGGCGTGAAGTAAAACGTTGTTTTACTTCGTAACTCACCATAGTCTATCTCTATATATATATATCATAATTTATTAAAAATAATTTATTTAACTCATTAAACTTATCAAATAAACTTAATTTAACTTAGTTTTATTATTAGAACATGACACAACGCTTATTTCTTCTTACCTCTAAGCATTTTACATGTGTAAGTAACACATTTATTTAATGAAAAAATAAAATTGAGAATTAAGCTTTTTCAAATACTAATTAATAACATATTATTTGAAAGAAATTAAACATTCCAACATAAAATCATTAAAGTTAGTTTATGATAACAACTTAATTACATAAATGTACACGTCGTACTAATCGAAAAAATAATATCAGTAAGTAAGAAAAATATATGGTATATAAATAATAGAAGAATTAATCAATTTCAAAGTATATAAATAAGAAGAAAAAAAATATAAAAGAAATATTGATGTATATCCAAACATAAATAAAACTACAATACATGATTTACTAAACCTTATTATCACACACTATCACAGAAAAAAAAAAGCAATGTGAAAATAAATATTCACGGAAATAAACGGGAATAAACGGACGATTAAACGGTAAAACGGCCGATTAATCGGAAAAAAATGGCCGATTAATCGTTTCATCCGCAAACAGGCATCCATTAAGTGTATTCGTAACGGTTTGGCCATCGTTAACGATTAAATGGCCGTTTAATCGGCTGTTAAGACCGTTTTTTACAATACTGATACGAAATACTATAGCAGATCAAATGCTATTTTAATATGGGCCTGGTCGGCCACCAAAACGTGGTCCACAACAAGCGTCGAACAACCAACAGCAGCACAAGAAATGAAAGCTGAAAAAGAAAACAAAAAGTATAACATTTGAGTAATTAAAATTATGCACTTTAGAGAATAACAGTTCTGTTATAACTACTTCTGATCACCAAACCTATGTCAACTATCAACTATGCTATATAATAAATATGCAAGTTATGTAACTTTGTTCTGTAACAGCATAATTAATCAGAAAAAAAATACATTTGTTTTGTGTTTCTTTTTTATACTTTACCATGATGCACAGCAACCACAAGGGCCACCCGGTCCGCCTAGTCCCGGACCCCAACCACCAGGGCCACCAGGTCCGCCTGGTCCCGGACCCCAACCACCAGGCCCACCAGGTCCGCCTGCTCCCGGACCCCAACCACCAGGCCCACCAGGGCCCCCAGGTCCGCCTGGTCCCGGGCCCCAACCACCAGGCCCTCCAGGGCCACCAGGTCCGCCTGGTCCCGGACCCCAACCACCAGGCCCTCCAGGTCCTCCTGGTCCCATTCTCTTGGTCCTTGTACCAGTCTCTCTGATAATCAAGTATTTTGTCACAAAACAATAGTTTGTTTTGATTGTGCTGTATATTTGGAAGATTTTGCTCATGGGGATTGGGGTGTTAGGTTTAAATAGAAGGTGATAAGAATAAGAGAAAAAAAAAATGTGTATTTGAATTCAACTAACAGTCCAAAAGTGTCGGCATCTGATCTTCTTACCTGTCCCTAAATCCACATTCTAGAATATTGAATTTGTTTTTGGTAATATATATGGGGAACAATTAGTCAATAGTCCTCCTACTTGCGTCCTAATTTGGTTTTCTTTCAAGTTAACCAATTTGGTTTCCCCATTGCTTACAAAAGATGATGTGTTTCGATTAGAAACAAACACGCGTTTTCTTTCTACAAATACCCACGATTCTCCCAAACCTAATTCTTAGGATTTGACGATTTGTGTAATGTTGCTTTGTATATTACCCATTTCATATATGTCACAACGGGAATATACAAACCAATAAAAAGAAAGACAACACGCAGAAAAGAAAGACAATCAGTAGAACATGAGAAACACAACTAACAGAACATGAAAGACTACTAGAAGATTACAAAAGACAACATGTGGAACATAAAAACAACCGGAACAAGATTAAATACAACTAGAATAAAATGAAAAAAAATAAGTAGTAGAAATAAGACAACCAATAGAACATGACAAACAAAACTACTGAAAAGGAAAGACAATTAACTAGAAGATGGTGAAGGACATCCAGTAGAATATGAAATAAAACTAGTAAAAAATCAAAGACAACTGAAAGAAGATGAATAAAAACATGTAGAAGATGAAAGACAACACGTAGAAAGAAATACAACCAGTACAGCATGAGATACACAACTAGTACAACATTAAAGATAACTAGAATATGATGAAAACAACAAGTAGAACATGAAAAACAACTAGGAAAATATGAAAGACAACTGGAATAAAATGAAAAATAACAAGTAGTAGAAGAAATACAACCAGTAGAACATGAAAGACAACTAGAAGATGATGAAAGACAACATGTAGAACATGAAAAGCAATATGGACAAGACGAAATACAACTTGAAAAAAGATGAAAAACAACAAGTAGTAGAACAAAGACAACCAGTAGAACGTAAAAGACAACTAGTAGGATATGAAAGACATCCAGTAGAATATGAAAGACAACAAGTAGAACATGAAAGACAACAAGTACTAACAGAAAATGAGAAACACAACTAGTAGAACATGAAAAACAACTAGAAGATGATGAAATGCAACATGTAGAACATGAAAGACAACCGGGACAAGATGAAATACAACTAGAATAAGAAGAAAAACAAGAAGTAGTAGAAGAAAGACAACCGGTAGAACATGACAGACACAAATAGTATAACATGAAAGACAACATGTAGATCATTATATACAATCAGGACAAGATGAAATACAACTAGAAAAATATGAAAAACAAAAAGTAGTAGAACAAAGACAGCCAGTAAAACATAAGAAACATAACTAGTAAACATTAAAGACAACTGGAAGAATATGAAAGACAACCAGTAGAACCTGAAAGACAACCAAGACAACAATGACAACAACTAGAAGAAGGTGAAAAACAAGTAGTAGAAGAAATACAACTAGTGGAACATGAGAAACACAACTAGTAGAACACAAAAGACAACTAGAAGTTCAGGAACGACAATCGGTAGAACATGAAAGACAACAGTACAAGATGGATGACAATTAGAAGAACATGAAAAATGACATTTAGTAGAACAAAGATAATCTGTAGAACGTGAAAAACACAACTAGTAGAACTTGAAGGACAACTAGAAGATTATGAAAGACAATTTGTAAATCATTAAAGACAATCAAGACATGATGAAATACAACTAGAAGAAGAAGAAAAAAAATAACAAGTAGTAGAAGAAAAACAACTAGTACAACGCGAGAAAAACTAGTAGAACATGAAAGACAACTAAAAGAAGGTGAAACACAAATAGTAGAATATGAAAGACAACCAGGACAAGATAAAAAATAACAAATAGAACATGAGAAACACAACCTGTAGAACATGAAAGACAATCAGTACAAGATGAATGACAAATAGAAGATGATGAAAAACAACAAATAGTAGAAGATAGACTGCCAGTAGAACATGAGAAACACAACTAGTTGAAGAAACACAATCAGGACAAGGTGAAAGACAACTAGAAAAAATTGAAAAACAACAAGTAGTAGAAGAAAGACAACCAGTAGAATATGAGAAATACAACTACTATAACATTAAAGAAAACTAGAAGAAGATGAAAGACAACATGTAGAACATGAAAGACAACTATGACAAGATTAAATACAACTAGAATAAGATGAAAATAACTAGTAGAACATGAGAAATACAACTAGTAGAACATGAAAAACAACAAAAAGAAGACGTAAGACAACCATTAGAATATGAAAGACAACTAGGACAAGATGAAATATAACAAGTAGAACATGAAAAACACAACTAACAGAACATGAAAGGCAACTAGAAGGTGATGAAGACAACATGTAAAACATGAAAGACAACCAGAACAAGATGAACTACAACTAGAATAAGATGAAAAACAACAAGTAGTACTAATAAAAGAACCAGCTGAACATGAGAAACACAACTAGTAGAACAGGAAACACAACTAGAAGACGATGAAGGACATCCCGTAGAATATGAAATACAACTAGTGAAGATGAAAGACAACTAAAAGAAGATGAATTACAACATGTAGTAGAAGAAAGATAACTTGTAGAAAAGAAATAGAACCAGTACAGCATGAGAAACACAACTAGTACAACATGAAAGACAACTACAAGATAATAAAAAATAACAAGTAGTAGAAGAAATACAACCAATAGAATATGAAAGACAACTAGAAGATGATTAAAGGCAACATGCAGATGAAAGACAACCAAGACAAGATGAAATACAACCTCGTAGTTGAAATATTCCAAAAACCCTACTTAATCTAGGTGCTTTCTAATGTTATTTAAAGTACAATTTATGTTATCTTGCTAAGAAAGCCCACTGGGTTCTAACCCTAGTCTTTGAACTGCTGCCAAGTCTCGTTAGCCGAAGTGTTTAGAGTACTTACATGCATTATCCTTCTCGCATAAGGATGCAACGACTTAAACACCTATTGGTCTGTGGAGATAATTGACATATAGTAGACAGAACTATGTATGCAAGGATACAATAAAAAAAGAATTTTAAGTGCAAAGGAAAACTCAAACCATAACATAAACAAAATATAAATATATACTAAAACATAATTAAGAATTCAAATACAACCCTCACCCTAGAGATGAGAAGTTTAGCTTCTCATGGTCATGGTAAAATAAAAGAAATAAAATAAGGAGAACATAAATTACAACTCAATTGAAGATGGAAGAACCTCTACCTCCTTAGATGACGTCTTCTTCTCTTGCTTGGCTTCAAATGGATATCTTTCTCTCTTTAATAACTCTCTAACCTAACCTAACAATGAGGATTGCTAGTTTATTATTCTGGACTTGACACAATTAAACACGTACACTAAATCCTATTACAAGAGGGGTATTTATAGCCTTCCTAAATGAGAGGTAGAGTAGTGGAAGTAGTGGGGGATGTGGGGTCCATCCATAATTAGCTAGATTAAGCCAAAAATAGCTTGGCTCTTAAGAAAATGCGTCCTTCTATAAGGCTCATCAGGAAATCGCATTCTTCTGGAAGGCCCAACAGGAAATCGCCTATTTTTAGGACAGTCCACGGATCATGCGGCCTCAGGGATTCCTGACTTAGAGGATTTTCTTATATTTTTGTCATTTGTATGTTATCCACTTCGTGTGAGGTGTTGCATGCTCCATGTAATGTCTCATTTTGATGTCTTATTCAGAAATCACCTAAATATGACATTTTTGCTCTGTTTTTACCCTAAATACGCAACTTTCTCAGAAACCTGCAAAAAAGACCTAAAAACACGTTTGCGGTAAATAAATCGGGAAAATGGCTACTTTGCATTCACTTTTTGCCAATTTTCGGAAGAAAATATAGTGATTTTTGCTATATGTTTTGGCTTCATCACAACCCAAGCTTAAACTTTTGTTCGTCCTCCAACAAACTGAGTAAGAGACTACTAGATATGTTGACTAAAAATTGTCTCTTGAACAAGATTTTTGAAATTATTGATAAATTTTCTAAAAATTAACGTAATACAAAAATGTCTACTCAATTTCTAATATTTGTACTTGGTGAAATTTTTAGAAAAAAGAAATCTTTGCAGTCACAACACTTTGATTTTATTTTGAAATATTTTGAAGATAACCCGTCTTAACATCACCATCGTAAAAGAAATCTTAAAATCAATCAATACTCATTTTTCATCCTTTTAAATTTTGATCTTTTCTTTGAGCTTAAAAATTTTATAGTCCGAGTGTGTTTAGTAAAATGCAACTTTATTGATATACACTTTACTCAATTTGGCTTTACCCTTCTAGCGCATAGATACAAATGAGAGATTATGTGTTCCAAATATACCTAAGAATTTCATCGGGTGATTCTTCTAGTGCATAGTTCCAAATGTACCTAAGGATTTCATCGGGTGATTCTTCTAGTGCATAGATACAAACGAGAGGTTATGCGTTCCGAATGTGCCTAAGGATTTTATCGAATCCCAAATTGAAACACGATGGTGGAACCTATTTTGCGTCATCTTCTAATAATTGTTATTTTTGGATTTTTGTTGGGACTCATTTTATGTCCTTCTTTTGATAATTAATGTTTTTGGATTTTTGGTGGAACTCATTTTATGTCCTCATTTATTTGTTCTCAAAACTAGTTGCATTTACTATAATACACACAAAAACTATTTTATATTTTTACCAAATTATCGGGGTCTCAATTTAAAAAAGGATGTATTTTTGAAAATATTCTCACCTTTCAGAAATTTTTGTTTACATAATGCATAAGGAAAATCATCTTTCAAAAATATTTCTTTTTCAATAAATATGTTGTTAGCTTTAGCCTTCCCATGTCTAAAATTTCAATCAAGTGTCTTGGAGACTATGCTACTTTTTTATTTAGGAATTGCCTCAACAAATTTGTATAAGTGTAATGCTTTTGAAAATGGTTCTGAAAATTTTCAAAATTTCATGTGTTTTCATGTGAGGACTCTATCTAAACTATACTTTATACAATCTCAAACAACTAAGTTCAGTCATGCAAGACTATATTTCTAGAAAAAATGTTTTTATACACAAGCGACTCGTCCCCACTTTTTACCCACGCTGATCCGAACCACTAATTAACTGTCGTTAACATTATCCCTGAATGTTTCGGATAAGACTTTAACTGTTTTTAACGGTCCGATCAAAATTATCTTATTTAAACCCGATCTCTCTAATCTCTCTAAGCAACACCAATCTCCGATCTCTCTCCAATCTCTCATCTCCAAACTACCTTACTTTAGTGGAGAGAGCACCTATCCCATGCCGACAATCCACCGCATCATCCCTTGATCCATCTCCACCCCGACGATGTACTCGAGGTGCACATAGAACTACCTCCATCACTGGCGGTGGCGGATCATGTGTTGTTCCCAACACGCCCCTTCTCCCTGGCCTCTAGAGAAGGTCGCATCGCTTTGATCATGTACTAGAGAAGGATTTTTGTGAGAACGATGCTGTAAAAGTAAGATTTTTCATTTTTTTTTCGCTTCAGATTATTAATTTAGACTAATTAATCAAGCTGAGATTTCTCTTTGTTTTGGAAATAATAGTGCATTTTAAGTATCAATTCAAGTATTTGTAGTTTAATATTTTTTTAATAATATCATAATGTGACATACTTTTTACTCTTCCACTGTAGTTTTCTTCTTAGATCTAGTGGCGACAGTAAATGGTAACCACATTTCAAATCAATCATCAAGCTATCTCTGGGATGCATCTTTGGGACTACTTTTTATCAAGCAGATTGACGATTGGTGTTGCAGCTTAGTTGTTTGCTGAAATGCCTTTGATGGAATGTGCTCCCTGTTTTAACATTTACAAAACTGCTTTAATCATGAAGTGCCACAGCAAGTCAGTCATGTTTATACACAATTAGTACAACAGTTTTTTACGCTTCAAATATTACAGTTTATACATGTCATAGAAATTTGAGAATTTTTATACTTGTATGAGTTATGACTTAAACAACAACTAGGTGAATCTCTTACATGCTTTATAATAGGTAAACTGCTTAATTCACATTGCTGTCCTTACGGAAAACTAGTTTTATTTGCAAAATTGCAAAATTGAACTGGTACCAGTGCCTTCCTGTCAAACTGCGACAGTGACAGTGCCGCATGCAACGTAGAGAGCCGTCGAAACTTATACTCACATCATTAAAAATGACAGGAAACATGAACCCTAGAAGCTCTCTATTTACTGTTTAACTTTTACCTTGATTGCAATTATCACCACCACCTCATACTTTCAAAAAACCCGACAAACCTAGACTAGTGAAAATTATTTAAAATCTAATACACTATCTCAATGGATCAACACCCCAATCATACTACACGGTAGGATCATGCGCTTGTGACCTGAATGTAAGTAGAAATTAGAGTTTATAAATTTTTAAAAGTAGTAGTTCACTTTGAACTCATCACTAGTACAACATGAAAGACAACTAGAAGAATATGAAAAACAACAAGTAGTATGAGAAAGACAACTAGTAGAAAATGAGAAACACAACTAGTAGAATAAGAAAGACAACTAAAAGATGATGAAAGACAACATGTAAAACATTATAAGACAATCAGGACAAGGTGAAATACAACTAGAAAAAAATGAAAAGCAACAAGTACTAGAAGAAAGACAACCAGTAGAACATCAGAAATACAACTAGTAGAACATTAAAGACAACTAGAAGAATATAAAAGACAACCAGTATAACATGAAAAACAACCAGTACAAGATGAAAGACAACTAGAAGAAGATAAAAAAACAACTAGTAGAAGATAGACAACCAGTAGAATATGAGAAACATAACTAGTAGAACATGAAAGACAACTAGAAGAAGATGAAAGACAACATGTAAAACATGAAACACTAGTACAAAAAACCCCTTCACCGACCCTCAACCACCGACTGTTTTAATATGTAACAGTCGGTGTAGAGACTGCTAGTAAAATCGTCAATAAGAAGAACCTCAACACTGACTGTTCCATTAAAAAAAACCGTCAGTGAACCAACACCGACTGTTTTTAAAAAAAACAGTCGGTGTTGCTCATACCCTACACCGACTGTTTTTTAGAAAAAACAGTCGGTGTTGAGCAGTCACCAACACCGACTGTTTTTTTAAAAAACAGTCGGTGTTGCTCACACCCTACACCGACTGTTTTTTGTAATAAACAGTCGGTGTTGAGCAGTCACCAACACTGACTGTTTTTTAAAAAACAGTCGGTGTTGGTGATACCCTACACCGACTGTTTTTGTAAAAGAACAGTCGGTGTTGAGCAAGCCGTCGGTGATTTCCTGCCGAAAATTTTCGTTCCCGGTTTATAACTTTCGATCTGCCACGAAATATTTCATTTCCCTCTTCTCAATTTCAATTTCCTTCTTCGCCAAACCCTTCTCCCGACCCTTCTTCGCCAAACCCTTCTCCTGACCCTTCTTCGCCAAACCCTTCTCCTGACCCAGTACTCCTCTCAGTTCCAGCCCTGAGCGGAGCTCCACCCCTGACTTCCCACCCGCTAGCCAAACCTGTACCCACTAGCCCTGAGCGGAGCCCCACACTAAAATCCCACGCTGAGGAGTGCGTTGTGCGCGGAGGAGTGCGCGGCCTCATTGGAGACCGCCTGAGGACATCGCAGAGGAGAAGGTGTGCGCGGCAGCCTTTTAGGTGTTATGATCAGATCTAACGAAGAATCCAGTTGACGGCTTCTCAGCTGGATTGGTCGATGATTGCAACGTATTTGAATGGCAGGTTACTATAATCGGACCTCCCGATACGCTTTAGTGAGTATATCTGTTCATCTCTCTTGTTTTAATTCTAGTTTTTGCCTGTTATTAGATCGAATTTTGTGAGTTTGCACCTTTTCGTTGCTTAATGGTGGAACAACATAGATATAACATATTGAGATGTTTCCTTTCAAAAAAAAAAAAGTAACGTATTGTGATTCTCAGACTAGTTAGAAAGATGCTGAGTTATCTGTAATTCGGTCCTAAAGTGGTAACCCTAAAATTGGAGACCCCTTTGCACTGTACTGAATGTTAGCTTTGCTATATCCTTGAGTTTGTTTATATTTCATGGATGTCTAGAGGAAGTCAAGAAAATTTATGGTTCCTTTATGTTCTTTTTGGTTAAGAGGTTATTATTTTTTTAATCCAGTAATGCTGAATTTTTTTAATCAAGCCCAATTTAAGCACCGAATGGCAATTCTTTCTTTATTGTTCTCTCATAGAAGTGGACAAACTTTTTTATGAGCTAAATCGTCGTCATTAAGTTCCCGTGTTTACCTGTGAGCATGTCAAATTTTAAGATCATGCACCTTTTTGTTGCTTAATCATTGTACAGGAACTGATGTAACATTTCTATATATCATGTTCCTACTTAAAAAGTCGCTGTCTGATTTGTACTTTGTTTGCGAAGTGGTTATCCCAAGAGTTAGAGTCGCCCTTTTCATTGTTTTTTGTCAGTTCTTTTATTATTTCTTCTACACCATATATGTTTGTGTTTTGCTAGGTACCGGTGTAATTTTGCATTTGGTACATACGTAGAGAGCAAAGGAGGATATTTAGGCCTCCTTCACTTTCCATTTGGTTAAGAGATTATTGTTGAAAGTTTTCTTTCAGAAATATGTACGGGTCAGCAGTGAATGATTATCGTTAGAAGTCTTGGGAGAATTCAATGGTTTGGTCCCTTAAATTTCTTAGAGTAACTAAATCGGTCCTAAACTTTATTTGCATTAAAGTGGTCCTTAAATTTTTTCCGACACCTCAAGCTGATCCCTAGACTTTGAGTTGCACCAAATTAGTCCCTTAACTTCCGAAAAAAGAAAAACTTAAATTGATCCCTCAACTTCTCTAAAATTACTCGAATTAATCCAGCTATCTATGTTTTTTAGACTTGGAAGTAGGGGTTCATGGACTAACTTTGGTTCATATAGAAGTCTAGGGATCAGCTTTGTCACTGCTTGGAAGAATCATTTTGGTTCATATAGAAGTTTAGGAGCCAGCTTTGTAAGCTTTCCGAAATTCAAGAACAAACTTAACTCTTTAAAAGTTTAAGGTCTAATTTAGTGCAAATGAAAGTTCAGGGACTAACTTGGTTTCTTTGAGAAAACTTAAGAGACCAAAATCTGAATTATCCCTTTATTTTTTCCAAATACATCTCTGCTTTTCTAACTTGTAAATCATTACACAGTGATGGAGGCTACTTTAATGCAATCATGACATTTCCAGCCAATTATCCCAATAGCCCTCCAACAGTCAGATTCACCTCTGAGATGTGGCATCCAAATGGTTAGTTGTGCGTCACATTGTACTATGGTACCTAATCTTGACCTGTACTTACCTGAACTGGAACCTGAATTCATATGATGATTTCAGCAATTTATTTAATATTTAGCATAACTCCTTATGTATGAAGTTCTTTTCCCAATATTTTTTATCAGTATGCGTGTGCAATTTTGATAAGCCTTAAAAAGAGCTCAGTTTCATTCTGTTGTAATATTGATATAACTTTGATGTATAAACAGTGTATCCTGATGGGCGAGTTTGTATTTCAATTCTTCATCCACCTGGTGACGACCCCAACGGTTATGAACTATAGCCAGTGAGCGCTGGACACCTGTCCACACGGTACTAAAGATTCTTTTGTGTGGAACTTTTTTTGTTTTGAGTGTTAGGCAACTGCATTCCTGCTTCATGTGTGTTTATTTATAAATTGGGAAACTTCTAGTTACTTTTTTAATTCCCCATTTGACCAAAGAACAACAACAAACAGAAAAATTAAAAAAATAAAAAATTTAGGGTGTGGGGGTGATGAAGCCATTATTATTATTTTTATTTCATCTTCAATGTTTGTTGTTTTGTTGGATAGTTATACATTTTGTAATTATTTGTTAAAAACTCAGGTAGAGAGCATTGTTCTGAGCATTATATCTATGCTATCAAGCCCAACGATGAGTCTCCAGCTAATATTTAGGCTGCTGTAAGTTCAAATAATACGTTGTACTATTGTGTTCTCTTTTATGGTCTATGTTTTTTATTTCAAGGTTAATTGTTTGTTGTGCATTTTCAAGTATAATAGGCCAGGTTCCATACCCATTTGGTAAAAATGTCAACCGAAATGTGCCTTGTGAGTGTCTATGTGACTGGTTGCTTGCAGGACACAAATTGAGAGTACTTAATATCAACTCTTTTAATAAAATGAACAATAAACAAATAGCTTAAATATTACTTATGTTCCAATTTCACCATCTTGGTCTTAAGAGGCATTTGCAAGTAAAAATATGGTGACAAACATGGAGTGTTATATGGAGCTAATCGATATTTTGTTTGAATATTACAAAAATGATGTATTTGAGATTAAGCCTGGAGTAAGAATTTATTCACTTTTGAAATGAGAAATTATGGTAAAAAATAACAAAATGCTAAATGCAGGTGTTGGGGCACCGTTTGTGAAGCTATACTATATTTTCTTTTATTGTGGCTGAACTTTAGCATATATATACATGTGATGATGTACAACATGGACAAAATGCCATGTGCCCTTATGTTTACCACAGTATATTCCTTTTTAGCAAGTTAATGTGAATGTTTGATGTATTATAGACTAATGTGGCACTTGTTTATGCAGGAGTGGAGGGAGAGGAGAGAGGACTTCAAAAAGAGGGTGAGGCGTCTTGTTAGACGATCTCAGGAAATGCTCTGAGAGGAACTAATAAGAAAAGGTTTCCCAACTAATTAAATACATGCATATTTGCACATCAGATGGGTACTGGTTCAGATGGATACATGCATATTGGCGGATCTTTTATGATTTTCTCTTTAGGAAATTGAGGTTGAGTTTGTAAGTGATCCAGAGAATAAAAAATAGCTACAATGCATGAAATACAATGGTTGTTGTGTAATTCAGTTGCATATTTTGTTTATTTGTGTTATGTAAATATTGTTATATTGTGTGGTCTTTTGTAAATAAATATGTTATGTTGTATATTCTTTATATTGTCTAAATTATTTCCTTGATATTTTGTTTAATGTTAATGAATGTCGAATGGTAATATATGACTAGCAAAAATATGGAGGGTAGTCCCAATACAAATAGAATTATACAAAAATTTGTATACCAACACCTACTGTTTTTAACTACACCGACTGTTTTTTAAAGAAAACCGTCGGTGTTGGTGCCCTACACCGACTGTTTTTTAAAGAAAACCGTCGGTGTTGGTACCCTACACCGACTGTTTTTTAAAGAAAACCGTCGGTGTTGGTACCTACACTGACTGTTATTTACCCGTCAGTAAAGATTATACCGGCGGCGCCATCACCGACGCCTCAATAACAGTCGGTATAGAGGTTTTTTAACAGTCGGTGAAGGGGTTTTTTGTACTAGTGAAAGACAAACATGACAAGATGAAATTCAACTAGAAGAAGATGAAAAACGACAAGTAGTAGATGAAAGACAACTAGTAGAACATGAGAAACACAACTAGTAGAGTATGAAAGACAACTAAAAGAAGATAAAAGGCAACCATTAGAATACGAAAGACAACCAGGACAAGATGAAAGACAACTAGAAGAAGATAAAAAACAACATGTAGTAGAAGAAAGACAACACGTGGAAAAGAAAGACAACCAGTACAGCATCAGAAATACAACTAGTAGAGCATGAAAGACAAATAGAAGATGATGAAAGACAACTAGTAAAAGATGGTGAAATACAACTAATACAAGATGAAAGACAACTAAAAGAAGATGAAAGACAATTAGAAGAAGATAAAAACAACAAGTAGTAGAAGAAAGACAACCAGTAGAACATAAGAAGCACAACTAGTAGAACATGAAAGACAACATTATTTCATCATATATTTGGTTGATTGCATCATTATACAAATCCCAATGCAACTATGGAGGGTCATAATGGAAACTACAAAATTTGGAGGTAGCAAAAAGAGAAAAATGGTAGATAGGACCATTTATGCAATTATACTTGTATGATATAAAAACCAATTATACATTTTAGCTAGCAACTACTGTGTTGTGAAAATAAGCTTATTAACTAATCAAGTCAGCCATGTGGCCATGCCAGTCAAAGCTCTTGTCTTTCTTTTCTTCATCCTTTTTTCTGATCTTTTTCCTATTTTTATTTGATGAACCTTGACAGCGTGGCAATATACCATCGCAATACGACAATACAGTGTCCTGCATAGGGGTGTGAAATCAGGCGCGGATATAAGGCTTAGTCAAAGGTGGCTAAGTCATTCCTATGATTTTAAAATCTTAATTACACGTATAGAAATTTAATTAAATTTTATTTTTTTCTAACTTTTTATATAGTCTAGCCACCCTCCACTACAAGAAATCGTTTTATTAGCGTGGCAAAAAAAAAGACCTCCTGCGTGGTTAGTTGGTCGGAAATAACCATCTCCGTGGACATAGCCACGCTATTAGCAGCCAGCCAATTAGTCTCCACGCGACTAATAATTATCGCCGTGGAGTCCTCGCAATTAGTTTTCGCGAGGTTAAATTGATACTATCACCGAGGCCTGTGTTGGTCGGTCAAAGTGGGTAGACGCGATCCAGACTGGATTATTTACGTGGAAGTTGGGCTGATATCACCGTGCACGTACCGACGGGATTGCTATAACCACGCAGATACTAATTTTGGCACGAAAATTTCCAAACCGAAATGTCATATAATTTTCCACGGAATTGTAATTTATTTTCGGGGTTAGTTATTTGCGAGGATGAGTAAATGCGAGGTATTGTTTTGAGTTACTATAGTATTACCATGCATAAGTGCACAGGAATGATGTCAATATATAATGGATTTCATTCCCATTCATAATACCTCCTGTACCTATTCCGGTACCAGTACCATACCCATGTTTCATCCCATTGAATATTCCCCATTCTTTTTGCATCACACTAAATTATAATGAACATCATAATAATCTAAGAAGAGAGACTAGCAATAATACCAATAAAAACAATACACTACCATACTTTTAAAAGAAGTCATACATATACCAATAAAAGATAATCTTTACATTAAATTTAGCAACAAAAGTTATACCCCATTTTAGCCCCCACTTCACAACTATAACCAAAATGAACATAGCATCTATATTAATATTTTAACAAACACAAAATACCCTTGGAAGAACCCTCACAGCACCAAATTAGAGTGAAAATCTACAGATCCATAAAATGAGTCAACGTAGAGGATTTCAGATTATGTTACATTAGTTGGTGGGACATGATTTGACAGAAATGTGTTGTCTTCCTCTGTGTTGCCAATCGATCCTTCATTTGTAGGCACAGAAGTGGTTGCAACTTGCTGCAGATTGGAGAAAATAAAACCATTATTATTAATAAATATAAAATGACAATAAATGTAAGTTGTGTTTCATTTGTAGCTAGGTAGGAGTAACCTTTTTTCAATTGCTTTGTACACATGCGTATGAACTTCCCCGAAAAACCAATATGTGGCAAAGCTTATTATTATGAAGTGGCTAAACAACATGCATAAATTTGAAGAGAGGACTTACTGCTTGCAATAGTTAAGAGTTTGAATAGAATAATGAAAATGTGATTAATTCTGGGTAAATCAGCAACATAAGATGTGGTGCTGCTGGGTGTGGGTTTGGATTACTGTTAAACCAATTTAGTACCAAAGACCATAAATATATGTCCTTGCACTGGACATTGGCACAAATAAAAAAATTTGCTAACAGTTGTTGATGTTAGCATCAATGTTTTAAGCTACTTTGGAAGATTTGTAACATTTGGAGACTGATACACAGTACATACCGGTAATTCCTGGACCTGGTTGCCTGTTATCTCAAACAATTTCTAAATATAGAACATGCTTTTCCGCGTATGTTCTTCAACAATTGTTTTCACCTGTCCAGCAGTAAAAGTCAATTCACAATTATCTTGAGAGATTACCACAGGGGCATATTGCAAAGGCTTTGATCGTCTGTTTCCACTTTTCAACAAGCTTGGATTGACAGTGCTGCCTAATCCGTAAACACGACCATGAGATGGTCGTCCGCTAGCCATCAGAAAGAGTTGTTCATCGGGCTTACCAGCATTGTCAGGATCAGCCCTTAGCCGAAGTACCTCTTCCTATATTGTAATGTGGAAAATGATGACACTAATGATTATCATAGCATACGAAATTGGCCTTACTGTGCTACTTTGAAATGAATGAACAAATAAAGTAACTAAGAATATGTAATTATGCAATTGACATCGTACATAGACTTCTCTAGATCTATCATCCGGAAAATTCATGCTGTTAACGGTTAAACCTTCATGGTTTTGCTGGGGTGACACGGCATCAGCAAAATCGTTGTTTGTAGTGCCTTGTTGGTTGCCTTGTACACCATTACCTTGACTGACCTTCTCTCTAGGTAGTTTGATGTGTAGGTAGAGCTCTTCATAGCTCACATCCTTTCCAAGATCTTTAACCTGACAAGGAATTAATAATTATTAGGAAATGTGGTATGAAATATGTGGTAGAAAGAACTGACATAAGAAATGTACAAACTTGCAAACAGACCCTTAATATTTACAGTATTTTTTTCTCTTTACTTAATGCTTAATTGTTCTTTAACTAAAATGCAGTTACAAGCTAAAGAGATTTAAAAGGGAAAAGAACAGAAACTACAACTGTTTTTAAGAAAGGTGAACTACATTAAGAGATTCACATCCTTCTCTTTTTAGTAATTCTAACTGTACATTATTATGAACTGGATCTGACAAGGATATGACAACATGAAGAATTTGTAAAATTGCAAATAGGTACCTTAACTTCAATTTATCACAAAGGATTTATCATGAGAAACTAAACTAGTTTTCAAATGATGTACCAGTAACCACAGAGACAATCAGATCAAAAATTTGTTTCAAACCGAAAGAATAACCTGATCAGACATTGGCGAAAATCTATTGAACAAACTATGAACCTTAATGTACGAGCAACCTATTTATTACTATTTTATTATTCGACCTAATACACAAGTATTAAAATCGCATGCAGTGACCTCATAAAAAGGAAGAAACATCAAATATGCCTATTTGCATACTTTAGACTAGGAAAATGCATAGAGAAAATATACAGAACTTTAAAGTATAAAGAACTGACAGAAGAAAATAAAATTAAGTTTGCACCCTTCTTCTGTCACTTCTTTCTACTAGGTTCTACTGTAAATATTAAAGGTATATCTAACCTTTCAACTTGAGTTAAGTTATGTTTTCCAATTTTTCCCCTCAAGTTGTACTCATTGGCCCTCAAAATAAAATAAAATAGTGATGTCACATCTTACAAAAAAGGACAATTTCCTAAATGTTCTGACTAAATGTTCAACTCATTACCCCTCAAGTTGATTGATACTTACTGATCGATAATAATTTCAATCAAAACTCTGACTAAATGATCACATGATACAATTCCGAAATGTGTCAATTGTATCCTACACATTAGGTACAACATATGAAGCATAGGAAGTAAATAAGGTCTAAGATTGAGACATAACCATCTGCTCCCTATGTTTGTACACAGGTTTGGAGCCCGCATGATGGTGAACCAGCTGGCCTGTTCCTGATCGATTTTCTTTATTCTTTGCTGAGAGATCCTGCCAATCCGTGGAGGACCAAATGTCACACAGGTCATACCAGTGTTGTGGTGTATTGCACCAGTAAGGCACCATTTCCTTCCACTTCGCAAAGTTGTTCCCATGGGCATCAATGCAGTCGTCGCGTCTATCACACAACTCATCACAGTACCTTTTAGCAGCTACCCGGTCAAAAACTACACGACATTTGTTATGTTCCTCATTTGATCGCCACTGGTACCGTTCCTGCCAAAATACATATAAGAAAACATCGTCTTGACTGTTATTAATTTGTACAACCATTGGAATTATTGCTTATTAGGATGATCATTTGAATTCCAATTTTGAGGAGTTCCAGTTTGTCAATAATATCCCTTTCCCAAGAAAACCAAATGCTGATTAGGGAAAACACAATAGGCAAGTGCCTGGTACATGAAAATTGGTCACACACTACTACTCCCAAAAATAAACAAAACATATAACTACCTCACATATCACAATATATCAGCCCACATGCCCGTGGTGAACACAATTCTCAATTTGACACGAGTATGCAACATGAGTGAAAGTTTATAAATTGATTGTAATTGTGAAAAACACTTGCAACATATTTAGCCTTTATTTGTAAATTGACATTACCAGGAACTGTTTGAGAATATCCTCCCTGACAAGTGGATCAAATTCGTTGTAGCTCCTATGTGGTCCGCTCAAGTTGATACATGTTAGCCTGCGAATTGTTGTTACGAGCTGGAATACAGATTCTGTACAATCAAATGCATCTGGTGCTACGGGCCACACCTCTGGTTTTATTTCTCCCAACTTAGGTACAGGTCTCATCAGGCCTGGTCCTCGTCCACGGCGCTTAGGTGCTGGTGCTAGGTCAACTCCAGTGGTGGGGGATACTTCGGTACCATTAGCAGTTACAATATGTTGGTCTACGTCCGAAGCATGCACATTGTTCGAGTACTTGGGCGCACGTGTCCTCTTCAGTCCCAATCTTCTGGTCATTTTGTGGAACTCTGAGTGCAATTTTGAAGGAATTGATTAGCATGAAATTTTAGTAGATAACATAAATATGCATAAGACTAAGTTTATGATTACATATGTTGGTAGGTGCATAAATTATCTGACAAATTGGGATCTAATAAAAGGAATACATTTTTTTGGGATCTAAGTAAATTGGCATAAGTAAATCAAACACACTGTTGTGGTGAGATAATTAAGCAATTAAGACTTATATGAGATAAGCAATTTCAAATGAGTTTAGGGGCTGTGCTGGTACGAAACAGATGAGCAATTAGAGTCGGCAAATTACATCATGCATTTTAGCAAAATAAAGTGTACCTGCCCACTCAATTATTAGAATAAGGTTTAGGAAGATCAGCAATTCGGAACTTGCTGTATAGTCCTAAATTATTCAATTGTCAATTTTGCACTTAAAAAACTGAAACTATTCACTTAGATAAAATTGATCCCAACATACCCAAAAATGTGCAATCGAATTAAAGCTTAACGAAGCATAGATTAAAATCAGCCTTCAAGAGCAATTAACCATCGGTAAAATCAAGAATAAACAACAATAAAACAAATACAATGAACACATAAAAAGAAATTAAACAATGGTCGGACTAGAGCACATACTCGACAACGATGTTACTTACAGAAACTTACAGAAAATTGGTGTGGATTGGGTAACCGTAACCCTGTACGAAATGCCTTCCACCCAAAATGGCGCCGACTGAGATCTTGTATAATCGCTGAAGTATAAATATATCCCACCCCTTTCCTTTCGCGGGTTGAAGAGCGCCATAATTCTACCGAAAATTTGGGACAAATGCTATTTGTGTGAAATTCACCCTTTATTAGATCTCGGATTACAATCTAACGGCCAACAATAGTGGAATTGGAACAAATAATAGTTGAGAGTGAACATAGGGTTTATTATCTCCGAGGTTAACCCCACGTGAAAGGGGTGGTGCTTTCTCATAAATCAGGTTTGGCGGGAACAGACAAAATAGCAGGCGGGAAATGACAAAATCAAGGTTTGTGGATTGACCGGGTAAATCCCGGTTCAGAACAATTGATTTAGGGTTTCAATATTTCAGATTCAATGTGTCGAAAAAATCAGATCGGAAAGAAGAAATGTCAAAGAAAAGAGGAAGGAGAACCTGACAATGGGACCGTTCAATTAAAAGTTACGTACGGATGCTGTTTAACTTAAAATTAAAACAGTGGGGACCCATTAAAAGCTTGGTGTTAATTCTCATTTATCTATTAAAACAGTGGGACCCATTAAAAGAAAATATTAATTCTCATTTATCTATTATGTATAAGTTCTTTTTTATTGTAAAATAATTATGTTATGTAATTCTCAAACATATTGTATTGTAGAGGAGGGTTAAAATGCACCCTCCCTGTTGTGCTCCTAACTGTGCACCATCCCCCTCATATCTTCAGTTTCAAAGTTCGAATAGTCGGATTCGAACCTTCAAAACGTGTTCTTCATATATAATGTGCTTTGGCGACCAAATTTTACATTGTTTGGAAATTGTTACTATTTACTTTCAGAATTTTTTGAACAATCATCACTTTGCTGATGTTTTTATGATGGTTAAGTTTATCAAACATTCTGAAAATAGTAAAAAATTCCAAAAAAAGAATTAGAGGAGGGATCGAAAAATACCCAAGCCGGCCATAAAATGGCCGGCTTAGGTACCAGAGTAAACCGGCCATTTTCTAGCCGGCTTACTCCATTTTTTTTTTTTTTTTAGAGAGAGACACTATGAAGATCAAAATCTAACTCTGAAAATTTGAAATTTTTGTTTAAATTATTTGTTATATTACTTCTTTGATGATATATAATTAGCATATTTATACAAAATACGATAGATTAATTGAAATTATGTTGAATAACAATTAAATTACACATTAAATTACGTTAAAATATGGTAAATTACGCTAAAATACGGTATGAATAGGGACGATATCTTCATTGAAAGGGGAAAAACGACGATGAAACTTCAAACGGTCATAAACGGCGCTCGAGTGTCCGATTTCAGCAAATGACCACTTTTGGAAAGCTTGCGAAAATACGCATGCGTTCATGCTCGTGATGCTAGATTCCAAAATTCAGAATCGGTGATTTAATATTGTACAGATATTGTAGCAATATTGTACAGATATTTACCACATCGGTGACTTTAAAATGTACTTGGACATTAAATAATAATTACATTCATATTATAACATTATTCTGACCAAATAATTATTATTTTATAAAATTTATAGCAAATTTTATTTGCAGTAAGTTTTCATTTATTGTCTTTCATATAAAATTTGTAATATATAGATGAACAATATATATTCTCTCGTTGATTACCTTGATTTAATATTATAACAAATAAGGAAGTGTACAAAATCTGTCATTATACTCTATCGTATCGGTGCATTGTAATGGGGACATATTATATGTAAGAGAACAAAAAAATATATCTTATATAAAATGACATATTTTCGTAAACAAATTTAGACTAAATGACAAACAACGTTCTTTAAATGAAAAACATTTACACGTAAATAACATTCATTAAATAACATATGAAATAACATATTAAATGACAAATTTAATATTTTTTTAATGCATTCGTTTCTTGACATTTTTTTGACAACTTAACTCTATACAAAATTAGTTTGAAAATTTAAAATTTTCACATGTAGACACATCACTCGTAATGTAGATGAGTTTCAACGATTCAGATTTACCGTTTGAAGTCAATATGATAAATTTTAGAGTTGATTTTACAAAGGACTTGATGAACTTAAGTACACTCTAGGCATGATTAATTAGATAAATGGTGACGTGACACAAAATTTTAGAGTTGATTTTAACGCGTAGCATACATATCATGAATTGAATTAGATAGTTCTGAACGAGCATCAGACTCATTTAAGTCCAATATCCATTAGACACGCCCTGCTCCATAACATGATTATCATAAATCTAAGACTATACTTCTGCAGTAATTTATAATTATTGTTTTGTCCTGAACAATTTTCATCCCTAATTAAATTCTCTATTGTCTAATAATTTATTATATTATGAAATAAATTGTCGCTGGTAGTCCTTCAAATGAGAGGACTATGTTGTTAACATCGTTGAATAAATATATATTATTGTGTACATATCATTCCATAAATGTATGTTGTTCATATTTCATATCATATATCATTCCAATAATTATTTTTGAACAAAATGAAAATTAACCTGATATATGTGACTGAAGATTATATATCATATATGTTGTTCCCTAGATCGGATAAGAAGGGTTTGTAATCTCCTCACCTCCAGATTCCATAAAGTAACTGAAGATTTGAATTTAGATACAAACCGACCGACTAGAATTTACATGAATATTAAAGGGTTCCGATGAAATCGGATTTCGATCGGACAGTCCGTATCCAAGTGCAAACTTTTAGTTACTTTAGAGAATCTGGACAAAGCCCTAAACCCTCCAACATCACGTCTGTTCACATTCCCTCTTTTTCACTCCCGCCCCACACCATTGTTTCTCTCTCACATCTGAACCCTAAACCCTTCAGTTCGTGGCCCGTCATTTGCAAAAGGTGAGAGTAAGCTGGTATTACCGGTCTGAGGAGTCGATCGGCGGTCGCCGCCAATTTCACGCTGCAAAAGAAGTGTGTAGCTGTTCACATTCCGACTTTTTCGCCACTGCTCTCAACCCCTCCTTTTGTAAGCGTAGCGGCTGGACTTGTCTTAATCAGGTAATAACTTTAAATTAATTTCTAAATTAGTAGTTCTTAAATAGTATTACTCAAATTTGGGCAGTTGTTCCTAATTTGGGGGTTGCTCTTTCGGTTTTCACTATTTCTGGTGCAAACTGTTTTTAGATTGTACCTATATTTATTCATGGAAGAAAAATTTGCAAGCTCGTCAATTTCTGATCAAGGGGTGCTCAAGGAAATTATTCTAGGCAATGAAAAAAATTAGGTCTCAGTTCGTTTGTGAGCTTTTGAATTTAGAGTGAACAGTTCCTATTAAACACTTATTTCTTAGTAAATGATGTGGACAAGGCACGAAACTTTTACAAATTTGTCTAATGTGTCGGCCAAGGATTAGAGAGGCATATTTTTGAAAATTGAAGTTTCAAGGAAGAAATAAGAAATCTACCTCCATGATTTAGGTGAATTTAAGGAAATTATGCCCTCAATATATGTAAATCTCAATTTGACAGTGGTTAATGGCGCGTACAAGAGGTGGAGGCGGACATAGGTGTGCTACTCGCGACAATGTAGGGGTTCACACCCGAACTAGGGCAGGAGCGAAGCGCCTCAGTCAGGTTCTAAAAATCCTTTAGTTGTTGTCAATTAATTTCCTAGGAATGAGCGTACAAGAGGTTAGATTTATAAAGTACATGGGTTTGCTAGCATACTTTGTTTGTACTGTTTGGATCAGATCAACAAGTTTGGTTTGTAATTGTGGGTCATAATTGTACATTTTTTAAATTTCGGAATATGCTACCTAGAGATTCTAACGAGCATTGCTATAATGACCTACGTACAGATTAGGGAAGAAGAGGAAATCCTTGCAGCAACAGATTCAGCTGAGCATTCGCACATGGCAACGTCTGAGCAACCATGCGAGCCAGCTGACCAGCCTGCTGAGACCAATGCTCTTAAAAGCACTGCAGTGTACACGAGGAGGCGTGCAGCAGCATTGCAACAACCACAAAAGGTCTGTTTACTTTACATGATGCTCAATTTCATTCATTGGGGGTTGTGCTGAAGATTATGAATTGGTACAGTAATATAATCTCTTAATTTGCAGCACACAAACCAACTGGAACCAGAACAGCCAGGTGAGGATATGATGCAACAGTCGAACCTGCTAGTTGAGGAGCACGTAACGGGAGGATCCCTATTGCGGCACCGTCTAATTGATGACGGTCGCCGTCGTGTTTTCAATAACAAAAGACTGAGGAACCTACTGTACGAGCCCACAGGCTCCAATTATGATGGGGAAGTGGGGGATGATGGTCGTAAGCGGTACCGTCTGAGTAGGATCACAACAATGCATCGAGTCCCTCAAGCTGAGCCCAATGAAGCCCCTGAACAGACAGCTCAACAGGAAGTTAGTCCTCAGAGTCAACCCCCCAACTCTGAGGACAAAAGTAATTCACAATCAGCGGAGAGTACAAAAAGCAAGGGACGTGGCCCTAGCAAACCCCGTGAACCAGCACCCCTAGAGAGACGACCACTTCTTTATGTGGTAGGTAAGAAAGAATTCCGGGCGGTACCTAAGTGCACAAAGATAGTCACTACAATCCGCCTGCTGACATGTAAGGCAATGCCAGGGCCATACCGTACCTATAACCAGTTCTCACCCACTACAAGAAAGGATGTACTGGACAAATTTCTGGAGGTGTATTCTTGGGGTGAAGATGAAGATGTTCGAACCTGTATAGATGTGTTTGAGAGCATCGCAGCTGAGGTGTACTGTCGAGAACTAACAGAGAGGCGAAAGGAGTACGCGCTGAAGTTCGGAGACAACATTGAGGAGTGGAAATCAAAGCCTCCTCATTGGTGCACGAAGCCAGCTTACTGGAGTGGCCTATGCGACATTTGGAAAACAGATGGCTGGCAACAACAGTCCCAAACATGCAAGGTGAATCAAGCAAAAGGTGGCGGTGTAGTACACCACATTGCTGGATCGCGGAGCACATTTGGCCACATGGAAGCACTGGTAAGACTGCACTTGTTTAAATGGCTTAGGATATTTATTTAAATATTGTACTGGGGTTATTTATTGATGTATTGAAAGCATCCATGACAGAGGGCAGAACTCGGAGGTGACGTAGGCCTGAAGGATGTTTTGATAGAACCCACCAAAGAAAGGAACCGAGTGGACCTGTTTATGTTAACGAAAAGGCTCAGGAAGTAGGGGTAAGTGATTCTAAATCACAAATTTGCTCTGTTTTGATATTACAATTTTCGAAAGATTATCACATTTTTCACTAAGGCATACAACATCTTGCAGGATTCGTTTGATTGGTGTAGAGAGCAATCTGAGGCAGAAGGCATGTCAGACATTTCTTTATGGACTGAGATTGTTGGTGGACCGGTGCGAGGGAGAATTTTTGGGCTCGGGGGGCGCTCCATCAATTTGGTTGACCCAGCTACCCCAGGTTGTGCTTCGAAGACTGGACCCACTCGAAGTACGGCAACTTCTGCCACCAGTAGCAAGCGGGTCTATACATTAGAAGAGGCAGAGAGAATGGCAGAGAAAATGGCAGAGGGAATGTCAAAGAGATTGGTAACTGAAGCAATGACCCAGCTAGCAGAGCAGCATCGCGCGGATATGGATGCAGTACATCGGCTGTTCAAGGATCTGTACGATAAGTCCGGTTTACAGCATCCACAATTCCCTGTAAGTTTACCATTAAACATGTTGGTAGTTATTTTATTATCCTAGTGCAATAAAACTAGGACACCATCATAACTTGATTTATAACTTGTATGAAATTCAAGCAGGGCACATGTAGTGGAGTGCAAGGTGCGCAGAGCAATGCGATGAACCTGTAGCGAAGACAGATGGCAAGGATCTGAATTTGAAGAATTAATTTCCTTTAAACTAAGCTCTTTTTGAAGTACTAACCAAGTGTGGTTAAATATAATATTGTTTCCTCAAGATTGTTCAAGTACTCTTTATGTGTTTTTTTGTTGTGTTAGTTATTTTCAGGGCAATATTACTCCTGTTATGTAAATGCTAGCTGTTTGTGCTAATTCTCAACTCTAATGCATTAGGGTACTTTTGTTGTGGTGTGTAGCCATTTTTCTAATGCATTAGGGTACTTCTGCAGTAATTTATACAATTTTCTTTAAGATTCGTGCAGAATGCTTTAAAATCCGTGCACATATGTTTTAGTTTCGTGCGCACAAATCTTAAATTAGATCGGATGGTCATGATGCTCGTTGAACCTAAAAGTAGGTCCGATGGGCATCGGACCTACTCCGTTCTCTAATTTATAATTATTGTTTTGTCCTGAACAATTTTCATCCCTATTTAAATTCTCTATTGTCTAATAATTTATTATATTATGAAATAAATTGTCGCTGGTATTCAAATGAGAGGACTATGTTGTTAATATCGTTGAATAAATATATATTATGGTGTACATATCATTCCATAAATATATGTTGTTCATATTTCATATCATATATCATTCCAATAATTAATTTTGAACAAAATGAAAATCAACCTGATATATGTGACCGAAGAGTATATATCATATATGTTGTTCCCTAGATCGGATAAGAAGGGTTTGTAATCCCCTCACCTACAGATTTCATAAAGTAACTGAAGATTTGAATTTAGATACAAACCGTCCGACTATAATTTACAGAAATATTAAAGGGTCCCGATGAAATCGGATTTGCAAGTACAGTCCGTATCCAAGTGCAAATTTTGAGTTACTTTAGAACATCCAGACAAAGCACTAAACACTCCAACATCTTTCATCTCTATCGTCTCTCACACAAATTCTCCAGTCCCTCTAATGGTGTCGTCTCTCCTTCAAATTAAGGCTCCTCCTCAAAAGAGCGCCGCCATTCCCTATTCCCTCTCTCCCTGTTCTCACAGTGAGGAGTCGATCGGAGGTTGCCGCCAATTTCACAGTGCGAAAGAAGTGTGCGGCTGTTGACATTCCGACTTTTTCGCCACTGCTCTCAACCCCCTCCTTTTGTAAGCGTAGCGGCTGGACTTGTCTTAATCAGGTAATAACTTTAAATTAATTTCTAAATTAGTAGTTCTTAAATAGTATTACTCAAATTTGGGCAGTTGTTCCTAATTTGGGGGTTGCTCTTTCGATTGTCAATATTTCTGATGCAAACTGTTTTTAGATTGTACCTATATTTATTCATGGAAGAAAAATTTGCAAGCTCGTCAATTTCTGATCAAGGGGTGCTCAAGGAATTATTCTAGGCAATGAAATTTTTTTTGTCTCAGTTCGTTTGTGAGCTTTTGAATTTAGAGTGAACAGTTCCTATTAAACACTTATTTTCTTAGTATATTCATCATTTGAATATCGCTTCTGTAAGTAGTCATTCGCACTCAACTAGATTATAAATTTTAGGTCTCAATTTCTATATCAATGCTATAAAATTTGCTAAACTCAGACAAAAAAATTGTTTCTGTTGCCAACTATAGATCATTAATTTCCTTTCCCTAATTGCTTACCTCCACTCTCCACTGTAGTTGCTCTAATTTGGGTTCTCCTTTTTCCAGATTCCAACTGAGGCTGAACTTGATCAGAATGGAAAGTAATCGATCTTGGATGTACAAACGTATTCTAAATGGTTCTATCAATGGAGAATTTTTCAATGGTGTGAAGTCCTTTCTGGATTACGCATTCAATGCACCGAATTCATTTTCTATAAGGAATGGCAAGAAATACATTTTTTGTCCATGTGCACGATGCGACAACACAATTGTGCATGAACGCGACAAGGTAAGTATGCACTTGTTGGAAGGAGGTTTTTGTTCAGGTTATGAATCATGGTTCCGCCATGGAGAACCCCGTGTTTTCGGGGTTGATGAGGCAACATCTGCAACCAATGCTGATGCTAATTTAATGAGTGATATGTCACACAATAATGCGGGTGCTGACTATGATCGGGACAACCCTGATGCGGAGGAACCACCTAATGCTCAAGCAAAGGTCTTTTTTGATATGTTGGCAGCATTAGAGCAGCCTTTGTGGGAAACTGAATTATCTGAAGAGACAAGGAAATGTGAAAAACATTCGGTCATGTCCGCCATATCAGAATGTTTGGCCTTAAAATCAGAGTTCCATATGAGCGAAAAATGTTTTGATCGAATGGTATCTTTAATAAAGACTATGCTACCCGAAAAGGAGAGATTACCAGAAAACTTCTACCAAGCTAAAAAGCTGGTTCGAGGATTGGGTCTGGGGTATGAGATGATTGATGTATGCCCCAACAATTGTATGCTCTACTACAAGCAGGATGACAAGAAAGATAAATGCAGTGTTTGTGGTGAGCCAAGATATAAAACTCCTAATGCAAACTACAAGGGAAGACCTGTGCCACAAAAGGTACTGAGATACTTACCAATCGGACCAAGGCTCCAAAGGCTGTACATGACGATGCCTACTGCCAAACAGATGCGATGGCACGCTGAGGGGTTTCGTGATAAACCAGAGATAATGGTACATCCGGCAGATGCGAAGCAATGGAAAAATTTCAATAAAAAATATACAGGGTTTGCCGGTGAGGTCAGAAATGTTTATATCGGCATGTCCACTGATGGGTTTGCCCCGTACTCAAGCAATGTTGCCCCCTACACTTGTTGGCCTGTGTTTATTTTCCCATATAATTTGCCTCCCGATCTTGTGATGAAGGAAGAGAGCATGTTCTTAGCTCTTGTTATTCCTGGACCCAAACATCCAGGCCGAGATATCGACATATTCCTTCAACCGTTGATAGACGAATTGAATAAGCTTTGGAGAGATGGAATAGAGACATACGATGTATATCGTAAGCAAAATTTCAAGATGAAGGTAGCATTACTATGGACAGTTAGTGACTTCCCGGCATACGAGCTATTATGCGGTTGGGGTACTAAGGGCAGATTGGCTTGCCCATATTGCATGGGAGAAACAAAGGCATTCAGATTGAAACATGGAGGAAAGCCTTGTTGGTTCGATTGTCATCGTTCCTTTTTACCCGATGATCACATATTTCGAGGTCAGAGGAATCAATTCTTAAGAAACAAATGCGAAGACGATCAACCACCGAGACGTTTGTCAGGTGAGGAAGTGAAGAGAATCATTGACGGGCTAGATCGCATAGATTGCATAAAATGGGGTAAAACAGCCCCTCTAAACCAACTGCCGGGATATGGAGACACACATCATTGGCAAAAGAGAAGTATTTTATGGAATTTGCCTTATTGGTCGAGTTTGGATATCCGTCATAACATAGATATGATGCACTTGGAAAAAAATTTTGGAGACAATATCTTCAACACAGTATTAGACTTTGTCTCCAAGACAAAAGACAATGTCAAAGCCCGTCTTGATTTGGCTTTGTTTTGCAATCGCCCTCACCTCAACCTAACCGCTGACGGTAAGAAACCAAGAGCGACATACGCTTTAAACCTCCACGACAAAAGGCAAGTGTTAAAATGGCTCAAGGAGGAGATCAAGTTTCCCGATGGATACGCATCTAATTGGTCAAGATGTGTCAATTTATCAAAGGGTACAATAACTGGGTTGAAAAGCCATGATATGCATGTGTTTGTTGAACGCCTTATGCCCGTTGCGTTTCGAGACTTTGTTCCGGATGCCGTATGGGAGGCATTGAATGAAATTTCAGTTTTCTTCAGAGAGATATGTGCTAAAGAATTAGATCCTGTTATGGTGGACAAGTTAGAAAAGGATATTGTTGTTACTTTGTGTAAACTCGAGAAAATCTTCCCACCATCCTTCTTTGACTCTATGGAACACCTCATTGTTCATGTTTCACATGAGGCAAGAATGGGTGGACCGGTCCAATATCGCTGGATGTATTCATCTGAACGGTTAGCCAATATACCCTAATCCAAAAAAAATGTTGTTTGTAATCAGTTTATATTATAAGCCTTTTGAGCTAATTTCGTGTGATTATTTGCAGGCGTAACAAAGATGCAAGAATGAGCATCACCAATAAGGCACAAGTCGAGGGCTCCATTGTTAAGGCGTACATTATAAAAGAGATGTCCACTTTTGGCTCCCATTATTTCGAACACGGTCACATCAAAGGCAAATTGCGCAAAGATAGGCATGATGTTGGCCCAGAGACCCCGTTAAATGGAAAGCCAGCAATCTTTAACTATCCAGGTCGTGCTACCCATAGGGGGGTTCGGAGGATTCTAGGTGTCAAGGAATATGCTGCTGCGTACCTCTATGTATTGTACAACTGTCCAGAGATTCGACCTTTCATCGAGTATGTAATCTCCTCCAAAAAATACCACATCAAAAATATATTAATTCAGATTACCTTGGTATATTATTAAATGTTGAACTCAAATTGTGTCAGTGAATTTGATGCCTGCATTACAAGAACACGTCGAAATGTCACAGTGGCCAGTTTGAACCGTATTCGTGATAAGGAGTTCCCCAATTGGGTAAAAAAAAAGGTTCGAGTAGATCGTGATTGTGACAAACATATCAAAAGCATATGTCTTGGGCCTGACACACAAGTCACGTGTTATGGTGCGTATGACATTAATGGCTTTCGGTTTCACACAAAATCATACGGTCAGCACAAATCGACAATCAACAGTGGGGTATGCATCCAAGGGGAGGGACAAGAATACTATGGTATTCTAGAGGAAGTAGTCGAGCTCGAATACTCTCAAGGCAGTGACAAGGTCGTGCTCTTCAAATGCATCTGGTTTGATGTAACAAATGGAATAAAGGTAGATAAGGACCATGGGCTTGTTGAGATTAAACATAGATCGAGACTTTGAGCATATGAGCCCTTCGGGGTAGCATGTCAAGCAATTCAAGTATACTACCTAACATATGCATCAAACCGTCGGTGTGATTGGTGGGTCGCAATGAAGACAAGGCGCAAAGCAAATTGGCATGAAACAGAAAAGTGAAAACCTCGAAACTTATTAAGAGGAGAGGCCAGGCTGCCCCTACGTGGTCTCCACAGGAGATGACCTAGATATACCTACTGTTTTAGTTCAAGAAGGTGTTCTAGACACGGTGGACCCGGCAGAACTCGTGAGAGCAGCCTCACAAGGAGCTAACCCAGAATCTGATGATGACAGCGGGTATGAGAGCGGACAACAACACGAATCTGATAATGAAGAAAGTGTCAATCCATTAGAGCAAGATGATGGAGAAGATGACTGGTATGTACATTCACCATTTTTTATTTTCTTTTTGAGGAACTTGACAGCGGCTGTTGAGAGAACATCTTACAGTTTACACTATCAAACCATCAAACCTGTTCGTCCCTTGCATTTTTCTGCCCACGACCAAACTTGTAATGCATACTGACACTCGAAGAATAAGTGTAGAGTTGTTTCAAGATTGCAATTCTGACACATGACACATTCATAGTTGTATTATTTCACAAATCAATTGTTATATGCTCCTTATTTCTCAAATAAAACATTGCCTTTTTGTTAGAAATGAATATTGCATATTTCAATATTTGGGTTCAGTTTACTCGAAATAAAAAATAGTTGGGTTCAGATGCATGTTTAAAGTTTAGGTCATTTTCTGTTACTGTTATGCATGATCTTGTCTAGACCAGAATTATAACATTTTCTGGTTGTTTCAATAAAAAAGAGTATTTTTACACTCCTATTACTTGTTGGAACCGCCTGTACCGCCCTTTTAATTTACTGTTGATGTGTTGTTAAGTGTAATCCTCATTAGCACTCGTCAGTATCAGCGAATTACGCTTCTTAGGCTCAGTTATGTTGTTCTAAGATATTCTTTTGCTTGATGCCCTGACATGAGATCTTTTGGTACCTTTCTATAAACATGTATCAGTGTGACATTTGCTCTGTTTGGGCTACTGTCACTATTCATCAGGGATAGTATTTGTCAAATTACATAAATATAGATTTTATATAAAGTTCAACAAGTATATGTTTTATCTAGATTCAAAATTATATATATTACTCATACATACATATACATACAGATGAAAATATCACCTGACAACAAGGAGTAAAAAATGAGTTAAAAAATGGATCTTTATGACTCTTTTTTTTTTCCTTATTGGGTTTGAACCCGACTGTCATGAACATTGCTATCACCCCTTCTCACTTACTGGTATAAAATTGTGTTGTGATTGTTGATGGTTGGAATTTGGAAATGTGCACTTGTTTCTTCTTTAACTTGAATTCAGAATTTATTCTCTTTCTCTATGATAAAGTATTTATTGATACGAGTGCTTTAATGACTCTGATATTTCAGTGCTTGATTAAATTGGCAATTAATGAACTTCAAATACATAACAGGCCTTGTACAAAGAGACAAATTGTTACATTCATTACTTTCTAAGAATTTGAAGCTAATTACTTTTTATCTTCTTTTCTTTTGTATGTGTGTTGAATTTGTTAGGTAACAACAGATGCAATGGTGGATGAGGGGATCATATTAACAAACTGCTCAAATTCCTGGTTCAAAACTTCTATTTGGCGGTGAACCACTTGAAAATTGTTCTAGTGGATTTTAGCTCATGCCAACATATTGTTATGTTTATTTGCAAATGATAACCAGCCATTTTGTAATATTTTATAATATTAATCTTCTGGATTTGGATCACCACACCAAACACTGTTTTAAAATGTTATATTGCAGTTCTTGTGTAGTGCATTTCAATATCTACATTTATTTTTATGTGAAAAATGCTATATAAGCAGTTCCAACTGGGCTAAAGGGGATGACAATGGTATATGTAATAACTCAGGGGGTTTTTGGTAAATTTTACTTCCAAGAGGGTTTCTGCATATTTTTTTCTCAAGGACAGTATAATACTATAATATGCTGCAAACATTATGTTAGACTTATTAACATAAACAATAGATTTTTTTAATTTGGGCAATCCCTATATATCGCTTATGACATTGCTGCCAGTTCTTTTTGTTTGTATTATTGACTGCTAGCCCCTTTAACAATAAAAAACCAAGTTAAGGGAGCTCGTTGTTAAAATGCTTTATGACTATTGTGAGTTGGTATTTTAATTCTGGTATGACACTTGATAGAATTATATTTGTGTGGATCCTCACACTTTAAAGATGAATATCTAATAAAGAAAATTAACATTGCTGTTATTCAACTTTTGGTACCACTGGTACAACTGTGATGTAATTTCAAAAAGCAATCAATTAAATATCAGGCTATTCAATTGTGTTATACGACTATGCATTTATATTTATCAATCGTTAATAATTCTATAATAATCCACTTATGAAATTTCATATTGTGTTGTTAATTAAAAATATATTGCAGTATTTGACAAAATTATAAAATAAGACAAAACTACCCTGCTGTAAGTTGCATCATATTATTCCCGTGGAAATACCCACGGTGATAATAGCAGGTCTTGTTTTTTTTTAAATAAATTTTACTGAAGTTATTCCCGTGGTTAATAAGATATTAGCAGCGAGGAGAGCAATTTCTGGTTTCTAAATTCGCTAAGTTCCGATAATTATTATCACCGAGGGTAGATAGCACTGTTTTACCGAGGTTGGTTGGAGGTACTCCGTCGTTCTAATATCAGCGTGGGTAGTTAAAGTACCCACGGTGATAAAAGGTGATATCCTCGCTTTTATCCCAATTTCTTGTAGTGAGATCGAAGTGGTAGTTCCTGAGCATTGATGCTACCAATTCGTTTTTGTGGTTTTTAAAGTTCAAATAGTCGATCTAAAGTGTTAAATATATGTTCTCCATATTAAAATGTGCATGGAGACCAAATTTTATATTTTTTGAAATTTTTTACTGTTCTTTTACTATTTATTTATGGATTTTAAAAATCACTACATTTCAGATTTAATTTTTATTATTATTCAAAACAATGATTTTAAAAAATTCTTAAAAAATAGTAAAAATTTTCCAAAAAAATGTAAAATTCGGTCCCAAGCACATTTTAATATAGAGAACAC
>JAJGRW010000190.1:92169-116278 GCA_025461045.1 Carex parvula
TAATTTTCAATTGGTTGAATGATTGGTGGAATAGAATTGATTTAAAATTGTTATTGTAAATGGTTGTAATTGTGGATTTTAATTACTATTGTAAATTGTTGTAATTGTGGATTTTAATTACTATTGTATCGATGTCTTGTATTATGTGTATGCATGTATCGATGTTTATGTTGTATGTTGTATGTTGGTACGTGTGGTACCAACTATTAAATGGTGCAAATTTAAATAATATAATAAAATCTAGAAAACCGGTTTTAGGTATCAGCGACCGGTTTTAGATATCAGCGACCGATACATTTGGTCGCAGAAAGTTTTTGCTGACGTCAGAAAAAAACAACAGCGACCAAAAAAATGTGGTCGCAAAAGGTTATCAGCGACCGGGGTGACGTATTATCAGCGACCGGTGACGTCATCAGCGACCGGCGACGTAAGTATCAGAGACCGGAAATCCGGTCGCTGATAGTCTGTTTTGCTGTAGTGATCGGTGCTACTAAACAAGCATCAATACTTTCAGCAGAAACTTTTGCAACCAAAAACAATCACAATATATAAAACCAAATTTGTCCCACATAAAAATCAACAAGCAGTCTTATCATACAAATATCCACATAAATAAACTCACAATACACACATATAAAATGCACACGGCATAAAGTGACTAGCACCAGTTGATAAACTCAAAACAATATTAAACATACAACACACAAAAAAGTACCACATACAAATAAATAGGACAAAGACAGTGACAAAAATATTAGAATTATATAAGATAGAACACAAACACAAGCACTCCCATGAAGCTCCCTTCCCTCCCTTTGTTTTATTACTTTCAGAAAAAATATTACAGAGTATTTTCAGATGATAAAATTCATGAGGAGCACACCTTCATATATCCTCTTTATCAAAACATAGAAAGTCATACAGGATATAGAAACTAATATTCACCCTAACAAATCTAATTACAATCTCTATCAAATAGGCAGCAGCGGCATATAAGGTAATACCAATTGCCTCTTCATGTTGTTGCTGATATCAACATATTTGATTGCTCAAATAATATTACTTCCTTCATCTAAAGATCCTGTAGTGTCATGGTGCCTATTCTGACAGACATAAATAACTTGGTATCACCCGGACATAATTTAGTGCACAATATTTTTTTCATTTTTTTTCTTTTTTCCTTTTTCCTTTTTTTTTCCTTTTTTTTGGTTTTTTTGAATATTTTTCCAAGAACATTTAAAGCATAAAATAAGTTCAGCAGTTACACAAAATTATACAATCTCGCAGCAATAATTGTTTAGAGAGTGAAGACTTAAGAAGATGGAGAGAGCAGAGAAGAAACTCAAGAGTGAGAGCAAACAAGTGCAGCCTAAAAACGGTTCCTTTCTTCTGCAAGAGAAACAGAGTTTAGAAGAAAAGATTAGCATATTGTAGCAACCTCAGAGAAGAGAAAAATTATGTCTATCAGATGGATAATATATGCACATTGCAATACCAGCATTGATTACAAACAAAAATACATAAATGTTTCTTTCTCAGGCTTTTACTCATTACATTGACGTGTCTGTCAAATATGAAAACGGAAGCGTTTAAAACTGAATCAAAGAGTTTCAAAAGCATTGCTCTGAAAGCAATACCCTTTGATCTAGTGTCACAAGGCAACACCCTTTGTGTAGGAGGTCGTGGGTTCGAAAGCCGGATTGGGGGGGGGGGGGGTTTATGGACATTAATTGGAAATTGGTAGGCTAAACCTCCACTTTTCCTATATCAAAAAATAGTTTCTAGTGGGAAAGACAACTCTTATACTGGTTCTCTGGAGAAAAATGTTAGTGAATCTGTGACTGAAATCCACCGGTAAAGAATTGGTTTACTGAATGGAAATTGCAAGTTCGGCACAAACACCATTTTGTCTCTAATTGTCACTATGCCGACGATACAATTATATTCCTTAAGGCTGATGCTGAAAATATTGAAAATGCTTGGTGGATACTTTTAGCCTTTGAAGCACTCTCAGGGATCAAAATGAATTATTCTAAAACAGCCATGTACCCTATCAATACTAATGAGATCGAGCTATTAGCTCAAAATTTCAGATGCTCCACAGCCCAATTTCCTATACAATATCTAGGATTACCATTACATACTCACAAAATGATCAAAACAGATTGGATGTTTCTCATTGATAAAATAGAAAAGAAATTGCAAAATTGGAAGGGTAGTTTACTTTCCTTAGGAGGAAGACTGACTCTACTGAACTCCGTACTTTCAGCGGTACCATTATATACTCTATCTGTACTTAAGATTCCTGCTCATGTTATTCAATCTATAGATAGAATTCGACGTAGATTTCTATGGCAAGGTGCCAGCCCCATTAAAAGAAAATATACCTTAATATCTTGGGAAATTTCTTGCTTTGCAAAAGAATTTGGAGGGTTAGGCATTCTCGATTTGAAACAAATGAATCTCTCTCTACTAATGAAATGGTGGTGGAAGTTTAATGACCCTAACTATCACAGTACTTGGAAACACGTCATTTTAGCTAAATACTATTCTAACACATGTCACATTCCATATTCTGCTTTTTGGTCAGCTATTACAGCACTTGACCCGTTAGGTCGAATTAGTACATCATATACTCCAGGGGTCCAGACCTCCGTACTTTTCTGGACAGACATCTGGTACCAACCATGTTCCCTTGCTTCTCGTTTTCCTCACCTCTTTGAGATATGCTCTACCCCTGACATCTCTTTACAGGAAGTTATTCACTCACAAGGGCAACATATTAGATTTCGTAGAAATTTTACCGAGATACTTTATAGAGAATGGTTAGATCTTTTACTCATAATTAGTCAAACCTCTTTTACCCATGCTCAAGATCAACTTAGCTGGAGATGGGAACAATCTGGAAAATTTACAGTTCGGTCCCTCTATAAAATGCTTAATTATAGAGGAAAACTTCCTATTCAGCCATTACTGTGGTGGTCAATACCTATACCTTTGAAAATACAAATTTTTATGTGGCTTACCCAAAAAAAGAAAATTCTCACCAAGGATAAATTGATTAAGCGAGGCTGGATAGGATCTACTACTTGCCAATTCTGTGATCAACTCGAGACAGTGGACCACTTATTTGTGTGCTGCCCTCTCGCCAAGCAAGTTTGGTTCTGGTTGGGCGCGTGCCAACACCTCAGCCCTACTTGGAATAAGCTTTCTGACATTCTTCATTTTGCAACTCAATTACCAACTCAATCTAAAATTGGCTTTTTAATAGTTGTTAGTGCGGTTTGTTGGACTTTGTGGAAACACCGAAATGATCTTTGTTTCAATACTACTACCATTAAAACCCCAAGACAACTCATATTTCTTATTCTCTCTTTGATTCACTATTGGACAGGTCACGTGAAGCCACAGATCCAAGCCGAGACTGCCCTTTGGCTCCCGGTGGATACGGATGCGATCCCCATCTCCATATGGAGCCCGAATGATGACGATCCGCTGCTGGAGGAAGAGGGTCAGCTTGTGATTTATGACAGGGACACTATTCTGGCCGATGTTTGATCAGTGGCATTTTCAGTTTTTAGTTTTGCAAAGTTTTAGTTATACTTTTCTTAGCCCCTGTGTGTGGCTTCATTTCAGTATTGGTTATGTTTCCTTTATATTGCTGGTTACTGGTGCCTCATATGGCGTTTTGGAGTTATAGTGGGTTTATCTTGCTGTGAGATATACCTAAGTTTTTTTTCTGTAATTTAACAATTTTCAGTAATGAAAATGGGCTTAGGCCTTTTTACTCAAAAAAAAAAAAGGACAAGGAAATATGAGTACGGTAAATCAACAAGCCAAAAATTAAACAATAAAAAGGGAAAAGGATAGAGGTCTGGTACACTGGTACTGTTCATGAGTGCTGAACCATACTAGCAGTAGCACAAGACCAGACCAGGAGGGAGGAGGATGCCTTGTCTCCTCTGTTAGTTATGGCTTCAGCCAAAATCTAGACTGTTATATATATATGCACCTTAATGTCAAGTACCAAGGTCACCAGTAAGGTCTTTTTTATTAGATTTTATTCCAGTGCCCTTTGAAACTCTATTGATTTTCACATCACGGATAAAGAGCAGGAATTTAAATGCTTTGGTGAACAAAAAGGATAGAGGGGTCTATAAACATTTCTTTATATCCCTCTATGACTAAACAAAATAATGTATCCATCAATAAATAGAAGAAATAAAATATAAAAATAGATTTGCTTTACCATGGGGTTGCAAAATTAGCTTACCTTCTGTCGGAAATGTCACAAAGGTGATTCCTTTGTGATCTGAAACTCGATAATTGCCACCCTCGTTGAACTTCTCCGTCAGGGTTGGACAATCTATGATTTGCAACTGACGAAGATTCCTGGGTAAATCTTCCAATTCCAATTCACATAGGTTTGTACAGTTCTTTAGTACCATATACGAGACAGATGCAAGATTCTTCAAGTTCTTCGGCAGTTGGGTAGCATTGAAATGATTAAATGACAACTCCTTGAGAGAGGTAAGAGACTGAAAAACCTCATCATCTGAGAAATCTTCTTGGGAACTTGAAATTACCAAATATTTTATTGAGGAGATAGATTCATTTGATAGTATCAACTTCAATTGGGACAGGTTGTTAACTCCAGCTTCAAGGAGTTCAAATGTGTACTTGTCCATGGGAGATAAGGGGTTGATCCTGGGGCAGTACATTACAAGTAGATGACGAAGTGCAGTTAATGAATTCAATCCATCCAAACTACCATCCCATTTCCATATAAACAGCTTCTCAAGACGAGACAGTTTACCAACATCAATGGCACAAGTAACATCAACGTTTGAGTATCCACAATATTGATAATTTAGCGTCTCCAAGGAGGAAGGCAGTGGTTCATTTGATGGGTTCAAATTGATGCAATATTTTAATTGGAGCTCTTTAAGGGATGTCACGGCTCCAATACCTCCCAAGGAACTGAGCAAATGGCATTCCTCAATGATAAGGGACTGGAGGTTCTTCAAAAAACATAGGACTTACTTGGGAGGAAGAGAGGTTATTGTCTGAATTTGAGATAGTTTCAGTTTAGAAAGGGAAACAAGGAATTGTATGCTAGTGGTTAATGCATCACTTGTTATGCTACATGATGATACCTCAAGGTAAGTGAGTGAAGACGGTAAAATCAGCTTGGACTCCTCATGTTTATTGAACATTGTTTCTATGTGGTAATTCATGTACATCACCCATGCATTATTTCCACATTGTGAACTTGTAATGCCGATTTCTGATGGAGCTTCCAATCTTTCTTCCATAAACAGTAAAGATGGCATGAATATCCCAAATTTAAGTTCTAATTTCAGCCAGCACTCTGCTATTTGCTTCACGGCCTCAAGTTTGGATTGCTTTCTTTCTTCCTTCATCAACAAATCATCCTCAGAGAAATAACTAAGCTGTGGGAGATGGTCCATCACTAAATAAGTAAGGTTTGAAGGAAGAGAAGGCATTTTTTTCAGGTTCTTGAGCCCCCGTAGTATAAGTCTTTCACAATTGGAAATTGATTCATCAATGGATGAGATTTCCTTTACATTATCACAATTTATTAATGTTAGCGACTTGAGATGCTTTTGTGAATTCTGACTTAAGAGCCAATTTGGAAATCTATCTCCTCCAAATCCTTGAAGTGTGAGACCACTTATATGAGGATGAGGTTGTAATGCATCCAATAATTCAACTTCCGATAATTCAGGGTCTCTTTCAGGAGAGGTCCACTCAAATTTTAGCTCCTCGATATGTTTTTTGTTTTTCATATTGTCCTTTTTAGCATCCGCTATACTCCCAACATTCTCAAGACATTTAATGCACATTTCACCTCAAATCTGATTCAAATTTCTAGTTGGTGTAATTCTTTCCCACTTTCTTTCCTTACAACGAATTGATTAAGGTCTTGGAGGGATGTCATCTTTCCAATATGAGAAATATGGGACATTGTCTCCCCAACTGTTTTAATGCACCTCAAGCTAATAAGCTCAGAAAAATTCTTTGGTAGGGATTCACAATTTTGCAGGACAAGCGTCTGTAGGTGGTAGAGTGTGCATATGGAATCAGGAAGCTTCATAAGAGGTTGAGAGCAATCAAATTGCAGGAAACGAAGATGCTTTAAATTGCCAATAAAGTCTACCGAATCAACAACACGGCCCGGAAGAAGCAACACCCGCAGTTTTTTCATGTTTTTCAATATCTTCTGCAATACTTCCGTCGGGACAGCACTGTCAGAATAATCAGAATAAACAGAAAAAGTGCATAGGTTTTTCATGAGGCACAATTCCTCTTTTAGTTTGTTTATCATGCTTGAGGGCAAATGGATGTGGCGAATGTTTTCACTTCTGGACAACTTGCGGCTTATTATGGAAGTAAATTTTCTTGGACATGCGCAATCTATTCTGATAAAATCATCACCTTGAACCCGCTCTGCAAGATAATGAAACTGGTCATGAAGTTGATATCGTTTTTCTTTATTATTTTCAACTTCTTCCAAAATGAATCTCGATACGAGCATATGCAAGTAATATTCACCGATATCCTCCAACCTTTCTTGATTTTCGGTCGGCCTTATAAAACCTTCTGCCATCCAAATATTAATTAAATCTTTTTTTCTAAACTGAGTGCCTTTTGGAAATAAGCTACATATTGCAAAACAGCGTTGGAGATCCAGAGGCAGCTGCTGATAGCTCCAGATCCTTACTTTCATGTTATCTCCCAACCAATCTTTTTCTGCTACCTTCTCCCAATCCCTTAGGTTTTTTCCATTCAAATGTCGACCCAATAGCATTGCCGCACCAGGGTCTCCCTTTAGCTTAACAGCTATTTTTTGACCTATTTTTTCAAATTCCTCTTTTTGCGAATGAGAATTGCTAGTCCAGGCATAGTGCATAAAGAGTTCTGAAATTGGACCCTCCTCTAAATTATTGAGCTCTACTTTTGTAACACCATCAAGGACTCCTTGTTCTGCGACATTTTTTATTTGAGTTGTAAGTAGAATTCTGCTCCCTGGTAAACAACTACGTAAGCAACCAATGAATTTCTCCCATTGTTCAGCAAAACCCTCAGTATCACTCCAAAAATCATCTAACACAAGTAGAAGTTTCTTAGACCCTAACATGCTCCTTAATTCTGTTGAAAGGGCTTCAAGTGATGTAAAGGGATAATCATTACTAGCGCGTCCTTTTGCCTTTATGGTTTCTATCATTTTGTTAATCACATAAATGGCCTCAAATTTTCGAGGGGCATGCACCCACACACAATGATGAAAATGTTCAAGTTCATCCATATGTTTATAAACAACCTGGGCAAGTGTAGTTTTCCCGGCACCAGAACGGCCTGTGATGGCAATTATAGGGATAGCTGGCCTAGTGCTCGGTCCACACTCAAAATTTATAGGTTTTTTCTTTAGTAAACCGACTATCTTTTCTTTGTCTTTCTCACGACCGAAAACTTTGACGGGAGGCTCTGAGCCTGTTTCCCTATCAGCATCACTACCATTAGCATTTTCTGGGTCCCCTAACAAATCACAGAAAACCCTGGCCTCCCCTGCAATTTCAATAAGGTTGTCTATACAACGCTTTAGCATTTTTTGCTTAGAGAATACGGATAAGCCAGATTGTAACTTATCTGAAGCAGTCTTAATAGGCTGGGCTACAGATTTTAATGGTAAACTAATTTGGGTTCCCTTCTCATTCTCGGCCTTTTGTTTTAGTGTTTTTCTAGCATCTTTTACCTGTTGCTCAAGTTTTTCATACTCCAATAGGTCGATTGCTTCCTCAGCCTCATAGTATGCATCCTTGAGCCTTCTAAGCCAGTCCACTAGCTTCTCCTTGTTGGGGCTCTTTTCGGCTTTCTCAATTGCCAGCGAGAGGGTAGGAAGTACTGACGCGAGTTTCTTCTTCTTCTTTTTTATGCTAGTGCCAAGCAGGTGATACGCTCTGTCGAAAAGTATTTTGATCAAGGGGGACGCCACCCACCCCAAGGAGGTGAGTAGAGCCGCCTCAGCCATGGCTGGCCTTCTCTTCGTACAGACTTTAAGGAAATTTTTGTCACTTAGTTTTGGAGAGAGTTGAAGGAAGTTGAGAAAAGTAGAAAGGAATTAATGGTACGAGATGAGATGGTAATGTGGGAAATTTTGTGGGTGGGTAGCAAGGGGAAACAAACTTTGATCTGATCGAGTTCAATGGTTCTTTCTATGTTCTCTCTTTTTCTTTTTCTTTTTCTTTTTCTACTTTAAAATTAGAACAATGGTATTTTGCTGGAAACAGAGAGTTGACGCATGTTGACTGTTGAGAGGAAAGTTGAGGAAAGTGGAAAGGAATGGTACCACATGAGATAATAATGTATTAAATTTTGTGGGTTGGATAGAGAAAAGGACCTATAATAATAATCTGAAACTTTTAGAAGTGCGTTCTGGTTTGGCAACAATATATATAAAAAAGATCCCTGCACATGACCATCACTAACTAATTTTATTAATTAATCTATCGTGAAACATACAGATTTTCTCTGGCCAGGCTGTACAATACAGTCTGTGTTAGAGATGAAAAATGGAAGTTGTATAGTTGAAGAATGTTAAATCATATTGTTGGCCACTGCATGCATGCTGCACAGGATAATGTAACCTCTCCAACTCCAATTGTAGCCGTTAGGAGGTGGGAATTGACAACCCACCCAATTTGGAGCCTACCCTCCAATCTCTTCTTTTAAGACAATTATTCATCTAATTATTTTTCTCTATCAAGCTACCGACTTCATTTTTTTTTCTAATACGACCATAACAAGGGTCGACAAGGACTAATTAAAATAAAGAAGAAGAGATGAAATATTCCCTCAAATTGCTCGCTTATCTCCCTTCATTCTCTCATAATGCCTCCTATACATTTTGTGTTCCTACTCGTTAGAATTACCTTCCATTCTATACCGGACCCATGTGCATTTGTAACCCAGAAAGAAAAGTATTATTTATCCACTAGGTACAATATGTAATTTGGGCCGTTGTTAGCTGTCTTTAGAATAGTTACCTGACTAATATTTGGGCCTATTTGAGTTGGGCCTTTTATTTCTGGATTAAACATTCAATATTTCCTACCTGGATCAAAGCAGCAGCTAGGAATTATTTATTTGTATAGTCAGTTTCCTTCATTGCAGAGGGGAAAGTGAAAGAAACATATTAATTATTTTGTCATTTAATTTAGTAAGTGAAGACTCTTACCCGGTTTGTAGAAGTGTATATTAGTATATGATTATCAGTGAACTTGTGTTCATCAAAGAAAAATGCTGCTGAGCATTTCTGTTTCCTTCTTCTTTTTGTATATTTTTTATATAGGCTGCAAACACTGTGCATGGATAAATGTCATGAATTGTGTCATTTATTGTTAAATTCATCATAATAACTCAATTGATTTATAAGTTTTTAAATAGTTTAAATAACAATTGGTGTGAAACCAAAAAAATTATCTTTTCATATATTTGGTTGATTGCATCATTATACAAATACCAACCTTTTGAGGGATAGATACCAGTGCAAATACGCTGAGATGATGTGCTGGAGGAGTCACTGGAGGAAGCTATCAAAGAAGCAGCCGTGAAGAGAGACAGACACACACACGAAACAGAGACGATCACGAAGGATTCGTGCTAGCCTCTCTGCTCAGAAATGATAAATTTATTATGGACCCTTATTTGAATAGTGAATTATTTCTGTTGGCATCAAATTCTCTATTCATTTCTTTGGAGATTCAAGAATGAATTGTTCCTGTATCTATCATGCTATAAATCAAACAAGGAACCTAAACAATATCACGTTTTTTTTTTTAAAAGTGGTTCAGTTAGGCAAACAACCTCATAAATATTTATTAATAATGTGCTTAAAAAAGAATAAATATAGGGAAAAATTATACTGAAAATACACACCATATAATCAGAAACAAACTGATAATTCACACCATATAAATCTTTTGCAACCAGAAACAATAACAATACATATCAAAATCGACAGCTATTCTGTTTAGGACGCCCCAATAAAATCTAATCAATTGGAAAGGAGCTTAATGAACTCTACATATTAGCCATAATAAAATCTTTTAAACCAAACATATTTGAATGGCTTTTTAAAAGCAATATGGATATTTGAAACAAAAATTTCCAATCCACTCCTGTTCCTCATAGTGATAAATTGATAATTGGGTAATATATCTAAATATTATATGCAAAGTACAATAAGACAACACAAGGCTTATGATCAACACAATATTAGAAAAAGTGACTAGAAATTAAAAGCTTACTAGGTGAAACAATATTAGGCCTTGAACTTTGTGGCACATTTATTTTTTATTTAAAAAAAAAACAAAGATAGGAAAGAATAAGCAGCAGGTTATTATTATCAACACATGAACCAATTCATACGTACATGCAATCTTCACAGCTTTCTTCAAAGCCTGAAATTGGGACAAAAACACTGATGATAACTAAACAAAAATAGCTCAAATGGTTTAGAAAAGGAAACAAAGAAGAGAAAAAAAAATGATCTAAAGACAACATTTATACATTGATACTAGTGAATAAAATAATATTTTACAAAAGAGGAGGGATCCACTTACACCCAAATGACACCCAATTACCACTTACATTTTCAAAGTCCAAACAGTTGATCGAAACCGTTCAACATGATGGATATATTAAAATGTGCTTTGAGATCAAATTTTACATTTTTTTTTGAATTGTTTTTCTATTTATCAAGTATTTTGCAAAAATGATGTTTTCAGACCATTGAATTTTGTACCCAATCTGGAGTATTGGAGTAACATAGGTTAGTAGTATTGGTCACGTATTCTCGAACAAATTCACCAATTTAATCTGATAGAAATGAGGAGATGGCACTAATTAATATCATTATTCCCAAATATCCAAAACCCACAACAATGTTAACCAGGTCACAAGAAACAGATATTTTTTAAAATATTTTCTTGGTTCAATATAAATAAACTCCAGAATCTCAAGATCAAGATAATAGTCCTATAATTCATACCCAAAGTATTCCAATTTCCAGATATAAAAACCCGAAGTGAATCACATTTGCAATGGTCACCCAACATTATTATATTTGTTTGGATGATTACCAAATGACGTCTCACAGCTTTTACCAATTAATGGTCAACGGATTGAGCCAAATTTATCAATATTCAACACTAAGTTATCTCAGAAATTGTTGGGTTTCAATTGCTGATGTAATTCAATGTAATTCATAGTCATTGTTGGTATCAGTATATTCCTATTAAGCAACCACAGGGTATGAATCATAATTAAATTATCACTGGTATTATTCACAAATAGGTCTAATTTAAATAGCCATTTGTGAAATTATATGCTTAGAAAAGAAGATCTACCTAACTTCACCTGAGTTTAACTTGATGAAACACACAAATAGTAAATTAATCATAGCTGGCAATAAGAAATGTCAACAGCTTAGTTCACTTGCTCACTTCCTCCTTGTCCTGCTGTACTTTATCCAGCTTCAACAAAATCTATAATCATATCAACAAATGCTTGGTTTTCAGAGAAAGAAGAGGAAGAATCACAAGAGATCTCCATCTCCACTGGTTTTTTATTATACTATTCTGATAAGATATTGGTAGAGAATTTTTACCAGTGTGGACAGCTCTGACAACGCCTATGGAGATGCAAAGACATCAGCTCTCAGCTCAGATGATGGAAAATTAGAGATGGTATTGAATGTTGCACCTTTTCTGACAGTAGTGGGACGGGGACATTCAAAAGTTTGCAAGTATTAAGTTCTTCAATTCAATTATCTCTCACACCAAAAGCAGTCAGTGTTACACCTAGTCTGGTACCGGACAAACTGATACTAACTTTGTGCGAAATCAGGAAAATTTTCAGTACAAGACGGAAAGCATACCAGCTCTAAATGCAAGACCTGTTCTTCGGCGACACCTCATCAGATCGAGGTAGGTAGGCTTCTGGTAATTAATTTGGAAGAGAAATTTTTGAAGTACCATAATAGTTTGCAGTGATACCTGATTAATTAAAAAGAACCAGCCATCCTCGTCAGATAACTTCTCCACTTGACGTGATTTTGTTGCCTCATTCCGTTCGTAACTCTTTCATCTCGAGTGGTAACAACTAATCTACTCCTATTCTGCAGGCTCCCATGGAGTAGATTACTTGTTACCACTCGAGATGAAGAGGAAGAGGAAGAATCTGAGCTATTCGATAAGGAAGAGGAAGGATCGACGGGAGATCCTTGTGGTGGCGTCTCCTCCGAGATGATTCGCCATAGGAGGAAGCTATCGCAAGAAGCAGCCATGGCGGCCGGAGAGAGACGCACCCTAGAAATAGATCGATCTGGAAGGGTTCTGGCTTCGCATTCTAGTGAGAAATGAAAAATTTATTATGGGCCCTGATTTGGGTTTGGGCTGGGCCTTTTTTGTAGATTGAAGAGAAATAAATTGGCATCAAATTTTTATTTATAGCACAGCAAAAAAAAAAATAAAACCAAAAAACCACGGTTTCTAGGTATTTCGAAATTTACCATGACCGCACCGGTGTTGTGTGGCCTCATTTATTGGAGATCGCACAATGCCGGTGCGGACCCTGAAATGGGGCCGCACAATGCCGGAGCGGACCCTCTTCTTTTATAATCCCGTTTAGGAGGGAGAAATTTATTTCACACTCTCATCCATTCTCTCTCTTAGAATTAAAGGTAGAAAATCACTTGATTTCATATTTGTGGACCATCCAAAAAGAATGATTTTTTACTTCTCTAAAAAATAGTAAAACAATTCTAATAATCTGCAAGTAGATATTCATATGGAGATCATATCGAACGGTTTGAATTGACCGGACTTTGAAAACAGAAATAATGATCTATAGTATGAACCAATCTGCACTATGCATAGTACCATAGTCTCAATCTTCTTTTATTATGCACGAAGTATAGTGAAAATACCACAATTCTTACTAAGACCCCTAAAATCAAACAAACTTTTATGTGTACTTCCTAAAGAGAATTTAGTTAACCAAAATAAAAAGAAAAATGTTGACATGAAATATTTGAAATTTCATAGAAAAATATGGATTTGATTGAAGCCATGTCAAGATTAGCAAAAGTACAATGGGACTTTTACAGAAAATAACTTCTTTCGATCCTTTAAAAAAAAAGGTTCAGTTTCACAAAATTACAATGACTTTATAAAAAATTGTGACCATAAAATTTTAAAAATAAAATAAAGGAAAATGCAATGACATCAGTACTACTTAACAAGCTGCATCAACACTTTCAGCAGAATCTTGTGCAACAAAAAACAATCGCAATATATCAAACCAAATTTGTCCCTTATAAAAAATCAACAAGCAGATTTATCATACATATATCCACATAAATAAACAGACAATGCACACCATATAAAATACACAATATAAAGTGACCAGTACCAGCTGATAAACTCGAAACACTTTAAAAGAAAACCAATAACTCTGAAACATACAACACCCAAAAAAAAAGTACCAGTTACAAATAAAATTGTAACACTCGGACTAAAATTAGTGCACAATCTTTTTTCCATTGTTTTTTTACTTTTTTCCTTTTTTCGATTTTGTTTATTTTCCCTTTTTTGTGTGTTTTTTACAATAGTTTTCCAATAACATTAAAAGCATCAAATAAGTTCGACAGTTACAAAAAATTATACAATATCCCAGCAATAATTGGAGAGTGAAGACTTAGAAGACCAACATAATAAATTTTTTTTGAAGGTAATCAATGGAGAATCTTTTTTTATATATTTTTTTTGGTTTTTTTTTTGTGGTTTTTAGTTTTTCTTTTTTGTGGTTTATTTATTTATTTTGGGGATGAGGTTGTATGGGGGATTGGAAAATTGGAGATGGTGGGGGCAGAGAAGAAATTGGAGATAGTGAGAGAAGAACTCCAGCCTAAGAAATTTACTCCAAAAAAACTCCAGCTTAACAACGATTCCGTTCTTCTGCAAAACAACAGAATGAAGACAAAAAGATTAGTATCTTATAGCATTGTCAGAGCAGTGAAAAATTAGGGCTATCAGATGGATTATCAATAAATATTTCAATGCCAACATTAATTACTGACAAAAAAAAGGTAATGCTTTTCTTTCTCAAGAAGAAAGACAACCAGTAGAACATGACAAACACAACTAGTATAACATAAAAGACAACAAGAAGATGATTAAAGACAACTGATAGAACATGAAAGCCAGTACAAGATGAAAGACAATTAGAAAAACATTAAAAACAACATGTAGTAGAAGAAAGAGTAGAACATGAGAAACACAACTACTAGAACATGCATGAAAGACAATTAGAAAATAATGAAAGACAACATGTAGAACATTAAAAACAATCAGGACAAGATTAAATACAACTAGAAGAAGATAAAAAACTACAAGTAGTAGAAGAAAGACAACCAGTAGAACATGACAAATACTAGTATAACATAAAAGACAACTACATGATAATTAAAGACAATCGGTATTAACATAAAAGACAACTACACGATATTTTTTTCCATATTGCAATAGATGACGTTTGAAAGTGTTAATATCAAGTATTGTAAGTATTAATACCCGTCATGCAAGTGTAAATAGTTCATATGCCAAGTGTTTATACCTAACAAATTCTATGAATTTTAATTTTTTTCCATATGGCACGAAATGATGTTTAAAAGTATTAATATTAAGTATGAGTGAGGCTACGGTGCTATGCATAACACCAATTGGGTCCGTACTACAGCTTAAAATTTGACTTTTCAAAATTCTAACGGTCGATCCGAACCGTTCAACATGATTATAAAATGAATATGTACTTGCAAACCAAATTGTACATTTTTTTGAATTTTTTTACTATTTTTTCAAAAAATCTGAACATTCTGGACCATCCAAAAACAGCCTATCTAAAAAAATAGTAAAAAAATTCGAAAAAATGTAAAATTTGTTTTACAAGTACATATTCATTTTATAATCATGTTGAACTGTTCGGATCGACCGTTAGGATTTTGAAAAGTCAAATTTTGAGCCATAGTACAAACCCAATCCGTACTATACATCTCGTAATGCAAGTGCGAATAGTTCATGTATTATATGTTTGTTATCTAACAGATTCTATCATTTTTTTTTTTCATATAACATTGGATGACGTTTATAAGTATTAATATCAAGTATTGCATGTATTCATACATCATCATGCAAGTGTAAATAGGTCACGTATAAGGTGTTTGTATCTAACATATTCTATTAATTTTTTTTCTTATGACATTGGATGACGTTTGAAAGTATTAATATAAAATATTACAAGTATTCATATCTCGTCATGTATGTGTGAATAGTTCATATGTCAAGTATTTGTACCTAACATATTATATCAAATTTTAATTTTTGTTTTCCATATAACACTTGATGACGTATGTAAGTATTAATATCAAATATTGTCAGTATTTATACCTTGTCTTATAATCAGTTCATATAAATTATCAGTGTTGTAAAAAAACATCCGTTAAGACCGATTAATCGGCCGATTAGTCATTGGCGGTGATCAAACTGTCACAAATTTTTCTGACTAATCGGCTAATTATTTTTGATTAATCGCTATCTTATCAAAAAAATATTTCATATGACACTGGATGATGTCTGAAAGTATTAATATCAAGTATTACAAGTACTCATATCTAGTCATATAAGTGTGAATAGTTCATGTATTAAGTGTTTGTATCTAACAAATTCTATCAAATTTTTTATTTCATATGGCAGTGATGATGTCTGAAAATATTAGTATCAAGTATTACAAGTATTCATACCTCGTCATGCAAGTGTGAATGATTCATGTATCAAGTGTTTGTATCTAACAAATTCTATCAATTTTTTTTTCATAGGGCACTAGATAATATCTGAAAGTATTAATATGAATTATTGCAAGTATTCATACATCGTCATGCAAGTGTGAGTAATTGTTGTATCAAGTATTTGTATCTAACAAATTCTATCAATTTTTTTTTCTTTATGGCATTGGATGACGTTTAAAAGTATTAATATCAAGTATTGTAATTATTCATACCTCGTAATACTGTAGGCATATATTAAAATTCAAATAGTTCCAAGATACAATAGAGAAATTAAAAATTAAAACTGGCCTAACAAAGCAGACTACAACTACATTCCAAGTTAACAACTAATTTGGAAAAAAGAAAAAAAAAACAGAAATACTAAAAACAACAACTACTGAGATTATAGCATGTCATGTTAATGCTTCATCATATTCTTGTAGATCAAAGAGAGTGTTGTCGATTTGCAAACTTAGGTTCATGGTTTTTGAGGGGTGCTGATATTCACACCACAAAAAGTATTATCAACATAACAAGCTTTAAATATTTTAATAAACAGACAACTTTACCCCTCAATTTGTTTCTCAATCAAGCTATTATTTGTTTCTTTTTTTAATTAACAATCTTCCAAGTTTGTTATCCTTCATTCATGTTATCTTATTTTGGTAAAAAAATTGTATACTATATTATGAAAAGAAGAAGAAATTATTTAGCATGTTACCCAACTAAATTTTGAAATAATATATCCCAATTGCCACTTAATTTTTTTTTTTTTTTTGTAGATGTAATTACTTCCTACTTTTAATTATATTATTTAATTGAATGAAAATTATGTTGACAGTATTTTTGGTTAATTGTAAATTATATAATAAAACTAAATACTTAGATAATTTTATCTTTAAATCTGATCATTTCAATTAACAAAATCTACAATTTATTATGTTACACTTAAACCTGTCTACGGGCTTCTCTCTAAACAAAAGTTGGACTTAATCCCACTCCTAGACCGTTTTAGCATTCGCCATTCATTTTCTTTCAGAGTATGTTCGATGGACATAGGATCTACTTTGGGGTTCAATGAACTTCAAGATTGTCCGATCCGCTTTAAGATTTGTGCGCAAGAAAATTGAAACATATCTGCACAAATTTTAAAACGGAGCACACGTATCTTAAAATGAATCAGATGGTGAACGAACTCAACGAATCAAAGTATATCCAATAGACATCGGACCTACTCTTTGTTGGATTGTGCAATAATCTACTTGTCTGTTTTACTAGATTTGCAAAACATATATTTGTTGAATTTTACAGTTTCTTGTCTTGAGATATTGTGCAGGTTCATGACGATATAAATTGCTAAATATACATCAAGGATGCATGATCAATTGCTATACTAATCAAGAATGAGTCATGAAGAATCATATCAAGCATTGGACTTAGAAGCATCACCTCAAGATTAGGTTTAGAAATCTGTAAAATTAGTAAAGTAAGCTTGAGATTGAGGTAATTTGCACAAACCGTTACAACGGTTAATGAACCGTTACAACGGAATAATTCATAAGCCGAAATCCACAGCAGAATCGATTTAATTTGTTGCAACGCTCAAATAACCGTTGTAACGGAATAAATCAATTTCGGACTCCAAAACTTCCAGAGAGGTCCGTTGTAGCAACCGTTGTGATGCTTATAAGCGTTAGGATTTCCCAGCGTAGCCAAACCTGTTATCTGGGGTTAACCGTTGCAACTCTTAATCTTCCTTTACAACGGTTGATGTCAGATACCTTATTTTGTTTCTCTATCTATAAATAGAAACAAAATCTAGGTTTGGATTATCACTCTAGCAGCCCCCAACTACAATATTTCGAATTCTTTTCAGATATGAAAAAAGCCATTGTTGCTTGTGCACACAACTTCAATATTCATACAACAATCTCAAGCATACTCAACCACAATCAATCTTGTGTAAGGAGTAGAGTGATCCGTGTGTGATCATCTTGTTTGTTTCATACATTTGAGTCTTTAGTGCTCGTGAGCCATTTCCGTGCTCGGGCCGAGTGATTTTTCAAGCTTTGTAAGGGCTCACCGGTTCCACCTTGTACTCCTTTCTTATTGGGTAAAGAAAGGTGCGTCATTTCGAAGGTCGTGAGCCCCGGAGACGTAGGCATTAGTGCCGAACTCCGTAAGCAACTCTCGTGTCAAGTGTCTCTTAACTCTTATATTTATTTTACGCACACTTGTTTAGTTTAAAGTTATTCTAGTTTCCACCATGAATAACTCATACACACGTTAGTTAAAAGAACTTAGTTTTAATTTTTAAAAGGCCCCATAATCACCCCCTCTAGGTGCCTTAGGGACCAACACTCTTCTCTCAGTGCGACCCCACCAATCACCCTCAAATTGGAGTTGCTTACTTATAGGGGTGTCAATGGTACCTTTTTAGCCGTTCATCCGACCTGTATCGTATTCGATAATGCTGGTATGGGTAAGATTTGTTTTTCCGTTAGCTTATTGGGTATGAGTATGGATAATAATTTTTTCGTTAATCAAATGGGTAAAGGTATGGATAATGACTATTTCGTACCCGTTACCCTATAGGGTAATTATAAAATCTAAATATATATTCAATTAAATTCCAACCCACCTAAGTATGTATTCATGTTTTTGAATTTTCTACCTTTATAAAAAACAATTTAATTGGAATTGATTGCACATTTATGTTTATTTTTTTATTAGAAATGTAATTACATATGTGTGAAATGAATGAGTTTTTTATATTTAGTTTGTAAAATATAATACAACTAATTATTATATTATTATTATCCGTTATTCATCCGCTACCATTTCGTTACTCAATAATATTAACGGGTAATGATAAGGTAGGGTAAGATTAATTTTTAATGGGTATGGGTACGGTATGGATAAAGTCAATTTTAATAGGTATGGGTATGAAAATGCCTCCACTCGATCCGTACCGTACCTATTGACACCCTACTTATGTATGTCGAGATAACTTGAGAGAGGGAGAGAGAGAAGAGAGAGAGAAGGGAGAGAAAAAGGGATACTAATGGAGAGATAAAGGGATACTAATGGAAACAGATCGACATCCGAAGCAAACGATTCTCTTCATCTATGGCACCTTGAAAAAGGGTTTCCCAAACTACCACATCCTCTCCGACTTTGGTAAGCCCAGAAAGAAAAATAATTTAGCAAGTACGAACTCATGCTCCGGTCAACACCAATTCGTTCGGAAATTTTGAATTTATTTTTAGTAAACTAATTCTATCTAAGTTCCAATAAGTTGGTTCGGAAATTACTTGTCATTCAAAAACTTTTCTTGTTTTTGAAGGAAATCGATATAGCGTCGAACTTTAACCATCCAAAAAAAAAAGGTTACAACGCTTCTCATCCTTGCAGTGATGTTCTTGTAACGTTTCAAATCTTCAAACCAATTTAGTCCAAGTTAAGAATTCACGGAATCTATTAAAATTAATGCAGATTTTAAGCTAACAGTGCCTTCATTCACCTCCTGCTTCATCAATCATCATTCATCAGTCATAAATTTCGAGCTACACAGTCGAAAAAGAAAAAACCAATTTATTTATTTATATATAATTTACAGTACAATATATTGAGGCATCAAACAAGCATTTAAGCAAGTCGTATCAGCACTGTGGGCCACCAAAACTACCCATAGTGTAATACGAAACAGTGTTGTAAATAACGGTATGCGGTCGTCGGATGGATAGAGTACCACTAAGTGATTCATCCGTATGCGGCCGATTAATCGGAATTATGCGGACAATTTAACGTTTTTATTAAACTTATATATATATCATAATTTATTAAAAATAATTTATTTAACTCATTAAACTTATCAAATAAACTTAATTTAACTTAGTTTTATTATTAGAACATGACACTACGCTTATTTCTTCTTAACACTAAATATTTTACATGTGTAAGTAACACATTTATTTAATGAAAAAATAAAATTGAGAATTAAGCTTTTTCAAATACTAATAACATATTATTTGAAAGAAATTAAACATTCCAACATAAAATCATTAAAGTTAGTTTATGATAACAACTTAATTACATAAATGAACATGTCGTACTAATCGAAAAAATCACATCAGTAAGTAAGAAAAATATATGGTATATAAATAATAGAAAAATTAATCAATTTCAAACTAAGTAAGAAGAAAAAATATATATAAAACATATTGAATGTATATCCAAGCATAAATAAAACTACAATACAGGATTTAAACCTTATTATCACACACCATCACAGAAAAAAAGCAATGTGAAAATAAATATTCACTGGAATAAACGGGAATAAACGGGAATAAACGGACAATTAAATGGTAAAACGGCCAATTAATTGGAAAAAATGGCCGATTAATCGTTTTCATCCACAAACAGGCATCCGTTAAGTGTATTCTTAGCTGTTTGGCCACCGTTAATGATTAAACGGCTGTTTAATCGGCCGTTAAGACCGTTTTTTACAACACTGATACGAAATACTATAGCAGATCAAATGCTATTTTAATATGGGCCTGGTCGGCCACCAAAACGTGGTCCACAACAAGCGTCGAACAACCAACAGCAGCACAAGAAATGAAAGCTGAAAAAGAAAACAAAAAGTATAACATTTGAGTAATTAAAATTATGCACTTTAGAGAATAACAGTTCTGTTATAACTACTTCTGATCACCAAACCTATGTCAACTATCAACTATGCTATATAATAAATATGCAAGTTATGTAACTTTGTTCTGTAACAGCATAATTAATCAGAAAAAAAATACATTTGTTTTGTGTTTCTTTTTTATACTTTACCATGATGCACAGCAACCACAAGGGCCACCCGGTCCGCCTAGTCCCGGACCCCAACCACCAGGGCCACCAGGTCCGCCTGCTCCCGGACCCCAACCACCAGGCCCACCAGGTCCGCCTGCTCCCGGACCCCAACCACCAGGCCCACCAGGGCCCCCAGGTCCGCCTGGTCCCGGACCCCAACCACCAGGCCCTCCAGGTCCTCCTGGTCCCATTCTCTTGGTCCTTGTACCAGTCTCTCTGATAATCAAGTATTTTGTCACAAAACAATAGTTTGTTTTGATTGTGCTGTATATTTGGAAGATTTTGCTCATGGGGATTGGGGTGTTAGGTTTAAATAGAAGGTGATAAGAATAAGAGAAAAAAAATGTGTGTTTGAATTCAACTAACAGTCCAAAAGTGTCGGCATCTGATCTTCTTACCTGTCCCTAAATCTACATTCTAGAATGTTGAATTTGTTTTTGGTAATATATATATGGGGAACAATTACTCAATAGTCCTCCTACTTGCGTCCTAATTTAATTTGAGTAGGCATTAACAGTAGATTCCTCGGTAGCTTTTCTTTCAAGTTAACCAATTTGGTTTCCCCATTGCTTACAAAAGATGATGTGTTTCGATTAGAATTTTCTTTCTACAAATACCCACGATTCTCCCAAACCTAATTCTTAGGATTTGACGATTTGTGTAATGTTGCTTTGTATATTACCCATTCCATATATGTCACAACGGGAATATACAAACCAATAAAAAGAAAGACAACACGCAGAAAAGAAAGACAGTCAGTAAAACATGAGAAACACAACTAACAGAACATGGAAGACTACTAGAAGATTACAAAAGACAACATGTGGAACATAAAAGACAACCAGAACAAGATGAAATACAACTAGAATAAAATGAAAAAAAAATAAGTAGTAGAAATAAGACAACCAGTAGAACATGACAAACAAAGCTACTGAACAGGAAAGACAACTAGAAGATGATGAAGGACATCCAGTAGAATATGAAATAAAACTAGTAAAAAATGAAAGACAACTGAAAGAAGATGAATAAAAACATGTAGAAGATGAAAGACAACACGTAGAAAGAAATACAACCAGTACAGCATGAGATACACAACTAGTACAACATGAAAGACAACTAGAATATGATGAAAGACAACCAGGAAAAGATGAAAGACAACTAGAATAAGATGAAAAATAACTAGTAGAAGAAATACAACCAGTAGAACATGAAAGACAACTAGAAGATGATGAAAGACAACATATAGAACATGAAAAATAATCTGGACAAGACGAAATACAACTTGAAAAAGATAGAAAACAACAAGTAGTAGAACAAAGACAACCAGTAGAACGTAAAAGACAACTAGTATGATGAAAGACATCCAGTAGAATGTGAAAGACAACAAGTAGAACATGAAGACAACAAGTAGTAGAAGAAAAACAACAAGTACTAGTAGAACATGAAAGACAACTAGAAGATGTGAAAGGCAACATGTAGAACATGAAAGACAACCGGAACAAGATGAAATACAACTAGAAGAAGAAGAAGAAAAACAAGAAGTAGTAGAATAAAGACAACCGATAGAACATGACAGACACAAATAGTATAACATGAAAGCCAACTACAAAATGATGAAAGACAACATGTAGATCATTATATACAATCAGGACAAGATGAAATACAACTAGAAAAAGATGAAAAACAACAAGTAGTAGAACAAAGACAGCCAGTAGAACATAAGAAACATAACTAGTAAACATTAAAGACAACTAGAAGAATATGAAATACAACAAGTAGAACATTAAAGACAACCAGGACAACAATGAAAACAACTAGAAGTAGGTGAAAAACAAGTAGTAGAAGAAATACAACTAGTGGAAAGAAACACAACTAGTAGAACACAAAAGACAACTAGAAGTTTAGGAAAGACAATTGGTAGAACATGAAAGACAACAGTACAAGATGAAAGACAATTAGAGGAACATGAAAAACGAAATTTAGTAGAAGAAAGATAATCTGTAGAACGTGAAAAACACAACTAGTAGAACTTGAAGGACAACTAGAAGATTATGAAAGACAACTTGTAAATCATTAAAGACAATCAGGACATGATGAAATACAACTAGAAGTAGAAGAAAAATAACAAGTAGTAGAAGAAAAACAACTAGTACAACGCAAGAAAAACTAGTATAACATAAAAGACAACTAAAGAATGTGAAACACAAACAGTAGAATATGAAAGACAACCAGGACAAGATAAAAAACAACAAGTAGAATATGAGAAACACAACCTGTAAAACATGAAAGACTACCAGTACAAGATGAATGACAACTAGAAGAAGATGAAAAACAATAAATAGTAGAAGATAGACTACCAGTAAACATGAGAAACACAACTAATAGAAGAAACACAATCAGGACAAGGTGAAATACAATTAGAAAAAAATGAAAAACAACAAGTAGTAGAAGAAAGACAACCAGTAGAACATGAGAAATACAACTAGTAGAACATTAAAGAAAACTAGAAGAAGATGAAAGACAACATGTAGAACATGAAAGACAACCATGACAAGATTAAATACAACTAGAATAAGATGAAAAATAACTAGTAGAACATGAGAAACACTAGTAGAACATGAAAGACAACAAAAAGAAGACGTAAGACAACCATTAGAATATGAAAGACAATGATCACTCAAAAGAGAGCAATGTTTCTTTTAATATTTATAAACTCGTAAATGCTATCGGTTCGGACTGCAAGCGCACAATCCTTATCGAGTAGTATATGCGAGGTCGATCCACAGGGAATATTGGTTCAATGCTTTGAGCGATCGAATCACAACCTTTCGAAAGGCTAGACGAAATCTGAAATTTGAGAGATGTTTGTTGATCAATGTAAATTAGGAAACAATTAAAAGTAATTAAAGTAAAGATAGAGATGAGAATTCCTCAGTGAAGGGGATTGTGATTTGTAATTGCTTGAGTGTCTCCATGAATCTCGCGAATTGTGGCACCATCTTGTGTTTGGCCGGCCTTGGAGGGAATGGCAGAGGTGGCTTGTAGGGTGGTGGTGCAATATATTCAGGTTCGGGTTGTCGCTCGTCTCCACCTACGGTGTCATTCTGCTCCTCAATAAGGTCTGCCTGTGGTTCGAATACGAGCTGCTCCGGTGGTTTGCGGCTCGTACTCTTCTGAATGCAATGGTTCTGCATGCATCTCATCGGAAGTTTGATCGGGCATGGGAGGTCCCTGATAAGCTGTACCGCTCCTTAGTGTAATGCTCTTGCAAGTCTCTCTTGGGTTTTCTTCCGGTTGGTCCGGAAATTTGCCTTTTCCACGTGCGATACTTGAGAGTTC
>JAJGRW010000191.1:0-87062 GCA_025461045.1 Carex parvula
TCAAACTTAGCTCGTTAGCAACTCGAGTTGGCTCATAACTTGTTTATAAACTCGTTTAATCAGTTAATTATATACTATAGTAAATAATTTATCAGTATCCAGCAATTTTTTATACATCAATACATAAGCAGTAATAATTTTTCATATAGCAACTTATTATATAGCACCAACAATTTTTCATATCATCTCTAGCAAAAACAATTTCTGAGATTTATTGTGACCAATGCTATGTACTCAAGTTATAAATGAGCGAGTTGGGTAAGCTCAACTTAGCTCATTTATTAAACGAGTCAGCCAACTCGAGTTGGATTGACTCGAGTTGTAAATGAGCGAGTTAAACGAGCTGTAAATGAGTGAGTTATGAGCGAGTTACGAGTTTGAGCAATTTTGTCCAGGTTGGTCTATCTCAAATTGTCCGGAATTGGCGAAATCAAGGGAACATTTCACAATGTCCTTGGAAAATTTGAAATTATGTACTAATATTTATGTTTCTAAATTTCTAAATTTCACAAATTTATCTTGTCTTTTTTATTTATAAAAACTCCATATAATTTTATAAAATTTTTCATTTTTTTTCTATATTAAAATTCAAAATTATGTAGTATAAAATAATATATAGTCATCTAATTAAGTTTGTGAGAAAGAGTGATTCGATTATTTATTTGACGTCATAATAACTTTAAGATTCTTATGTGTATGTTATAAGTTGAGAAATGAACTATTATAATTATGAAATTTTGAAAGGTATATATGACATTATGACATAATCACATAAATCAATAATTCTGACCGCAGTTTTAATGGTTCGTCGATGAATAATCAAACTTTTCTAATTGACTCTTTGATTTGAAATCAACATTTCAGATCTATTCGGAATTTTCTAATAAAATTTATACAAATGAAGATGAACTGAATCTAAAGAGAACATAGTTTCATAATTGTATGGCATTGAAGTTTTATCTTTGTTTGGTATAATGTTACTAAAAAATTAAATAAACAAGTAGCTATAACTTGCGTCCTAAAATTTCTTCTAAAGACAAAAAAAAAAAAATATCGTAGCTCTTACAAAAATGAGTTAAATTGAATTATAAAAGAAGTGTCCTGATTAACGTACCCTGTTTATATTATTATTATTATTATTATTATTATTATATTATTATTATATTATTATTATTATTTATTCTTTTTGCTGGAAAATCTGACTCACCGACTCGGTCCATACTAGGCACAGTTACATTTTTGGTCTGAATTTATTGAACATGATAGGTGTCCTATATGCAAGAATATATCAAATTATCTTCACATAAATCTTTTTTTGTTCTTATCTTCTATTCTGTTTCAACTAAACTCAAAGAAACTTACAATTCAAATGTCTCAAAACTCACAACTTTTTATCTTCTCATTTTGACATGTGGACGGCAGGATAATAAATAAATCATGCGGCTCTAAATATATTAAAAAGCAAAGCCCAAAAATTAATATTCAGAAATTGACAACTAACATGTATGCTCATAATCAAAAGACCCATACCCTTGTTAATTTCCTTGAATAGGTGAACATAAACAACAATTAATTATATAAAATAAAGAACAACAATAATTAAGAATGGAAGGTATTGTCCTACTAAACCTGATATAATTATTTTTATATTGGAGAGTTGTTGGCATTATCCAAACAGAGAGAGAGGAGAGGAGGCGATGGCGACTGTTGGTGAATGGCAAGAAGTACGCCGGAGACGCCGGTTCCCAGACGCGTGGAGGGCCACCGACAGTGCGCCGCTCGATAAGGTGAAAGCCTACACTCCCTATAGCCAGGCCCGAACGTTTGCCCAAGTGGTGGCCTCTACCTTGCCGACATCGGACCGGTACACCCCCAACCTCCTCCCCAGGGTTGGCGACCGCTACTGCCATCCCCCGATCATCGCCTACCCACTCCCTAACTGCTCACCACCCAACTCACGACCCCTACCCCCCCACTCCCCACAAAGTGCGCTTCTTCTCTTCCCCCCCAGCCCCACTACCCTCCGCTTTCCCCCCGCTGCCCACCTTTCCCGATGGCGGGGAAGGTGTTTCCGCTGCTTTAGAATAGGTCACTCGGCCTCTAAGTGTTGTAACCCGCTTAAATGCGGCCTGCTGGCAGAGGGCCATGTTCTCCACCAAATGCACCAGCAATGCGCCTCTGCGGCCCAGCGCTGCCCCATTCCGCCCACCGCAGCCTTCCCAGTCACCCAAGGCCACTACCTTCACTGGTACCGCAACCACATCCGCCTCCCTACCCCACATAAGAAACCCCACATCACCAGAACCTTCCTTTGAGAGCTGCTTAAGGGACATGCACCGCCGAATCCCCTGCCGCTACCTGACGACCGCCCTGATGAGATTCTTTGCTTCCTAGAGCGCGATGAAGATTTCTTTCTTGAAATTGACAAACTGAGCAGGGCGGTTGTCATATATGGAGAACCCAACAAGACTATGAATGCCCAACAGGCGGTGATATGGCGGTCGCCACTGGATTACTCCGGCCAGAGGAGGTAAGAGTGGCCACCCTGGCCAGGGAGAGAACACTACTCCACCTCCCGCGGGGCCTGGAATTGGACACTTTTATCGGGCCCTACCTTCCTCTCTTTGGGACCAGGGATTCTCGTTCCAACCATGGACGCAATTGGACGGAGCCACCCTACTCATGCCTCGTTTCAAAGTAATGCTCGACTTGGTCGATTTCCCTATTCAGCTCTGGAAGGAGTACCACATCATTAAAGCGGTTTCTGGATTCGGTACCTATCTCGGCTCCGTTGCGCCTGAGCAGAAAACCGACCTCTCGCTCCTGCCGTGTGGTCTTAGCCACAGATGACCTGCGCCGTATCCCGAGACAGGTCACTGTCTACTCGGGGGGCTTACAATACCCAGTGCAGGTTCGGCCGGTTACTTGGGAAGCGGGTCCGGTGTATGCTGCTATTGATTTTCCAGTGCACCAAAACGCTACGTATACACCCCCTCTTCCCCAACACAATCGGATAACTCCTTCCCTGATGAGGACGGTGACCCCAATGCTGGAGCGCCTGGAGGCGACGACCTTGTTCATTGTTCGAGGAGGTCCTACAGGATTTGTGTTGCCGCCTAGACCCGGCAACCATCCCGCCGGAGCTCCAGGGCATTCTCTCAGGCAATGCCTCCTCCGGCGCGGTGCCGCTCCAGGTACTCCGGGATATGGTCTGCAATTCCGAGCCTCAGGACACGCAACCGACCCGCGTCCAACCTACACCTAATGAGGCGGGTCGCAAACAACACCTACTCAACCGACTACACATTTTGAGGTGCCAGCATGCCGCAGGCAATCAGGGATGGCACAACGATATCTCCCGACTGAATCAGTCTGGGGATCAGTCTGGGAATCAGTCTGGGGATCAGCGCCGGATCAGCACGCCAATAGAGACAAATGAATCTCTTCCAAAGCCTGGGAAGAGGTCAGAAGAGAAGGAATCTCCTCAGGTACGAACCTGGCAAAGCGCGTCACCTAAAGGCACGCCTGGACCTCTCACTTCTTCAACCATACGGCTGGGCATCGAGCGGGTCGAACTCTGCAAGGAGGGGAACCCGAAATAACTGAAAGCGTTGCCATGGAACGAGACCCTCCGGACGTGCATTCCCCGCTTAGATCTGACCGTGACAACACGGGTCGCGCCTGCAGACGGGGTCACACCGAATCCCGGAAAGGCCAAAGAAATCCCTGCAGCTAAACACCAAAAGAGAATTCCAGTTGCCACCTCGAGTCATGCGCGATTCAAGGGTCTTCTCGACCAAGGAAAAGCCACCTGCCAAGCACAAGACTGGCGGGTCGCGCCTGGCCTCTTTAGGCACAAAAAACACGGGAACAACAAAACAGGCGCCTCAGAGGATCCCGAAAAATAAGTGGATTTGCCAGCCGGATACTCTCCTCTATGATGTTCCGATTCATCAGATTTCAGGCCCATTGGCGAGGCCCAACAGTAATGCACTCCTTGCTGATCCATCTGCCGAAACAAACCCTCATCTCAAACCCAACTAAGAAGGCCAGGTGAAACAGAGCCAGGCCCCAAACTACCTTCCAAAAGGAAACCAACTAGCCTCCAAATCTCTGGGCCGGCGGATCCAAAGAAAAACACAAGGAGAAAAAATTTCAGGCCCTGGTTCAGACCTCTGATGCAGGCGTGGTTCAAATTCAGCTCCGCCAGGAACACTGCGAGATGATTGGCGGTAGTTGCGGGGTAGCGGCCGAAGATGTGGAGAGAGTAGTGCTCGCTGATAATGCTCAAAGGCGGGAAAGGGCGACGGCCCCTCAGGACCGTGGAAAGGGACTAATGTCAGAAGATAGTGTAACCCGAGACAGTGACTCTGACTAGGAAGATCATACCCGATTTGATCCAGACAGCGACGATCAGCTGGATTCGGACGGGAAGACTGATAGCAGTTGCTGTGGTACCTTTTTGTTTCGATGTGCTTTATTCTTTTTAATGATTACAAAAAATTAAAGATTCTATCTTGGAATTGTAGAGGTCTAGGGTTAATGGAGAAGTGTAATGTGGTGCGTGAGACAATCCGGTCTTCACGGTGTGATGTATGCTTGCTACAGGAAACAAAGTTAAATGAAATTCCTTTAAGTTATTTGATGAGTTTCCTTCCCTCTTACTTCGCCCCGAATGTTGCTTATAACTCTGCTAACAATACACGGGGGGGGGGGGGGGGGCATTCTGATGCTTGGAAAAGGCATTTCCAGGTGTTATCAAGTTGGTCCACTTTGCACACTGTATCTGTTGTTCTCTTACAAACCAACTCTGGTTCGGTTTCGGTCTATACGGTTGTGTATGGTCCCAGTGTAGAGGCTGAAAACCACAATTTATTCAGAAACTAAATAATTTAAGCCATCTATACATCAACCATGGATCGTGGCCGGAGACTTCAATCTTGTTCGTTGGTTAATTGATAGGTCGGGGGAACTGAGGCTTTCACCCCTTATGGACTTATTCAATGATTTTATCCAAATGTCACACCTTGTTGATATTCCTCTCAAAAATAGAAACTTCACATGGTCAAATAAAAGGGCAAGCCCATCCTTCTCAAAAATTGATCGTGTATTTTCTTCTTCCCATTGGCAATTACGCTATCCTATCATCACCCTGCAGGCACTAGAAATGATGGTATCTGACCATGTTCCTTTATTACTCACATGCAAAAATAATGCCCCAACACCACGACCGTCCCGTTTAGAGACCTTTTGGTTTAAATACGATATGTGCAAGGAAATGGTCCGCCAATTATGGGGTGGTACTGAAAATCGGCCACATGACTCCTTACACTATTTTTACACAAAATCACAGCTTTTACAGCGAGGTCTAGCATCTTGGCATAAGGAGGGTTTCTCAGAAATTGAAAAAGACTAACATATTGCAAAAGTGTGTTCTTAACCTTGACAGATTGGAAGAGCAGCGGCCTCTAACACCATTGAGTTCCAATTCCGGTGCAAAACCAAAGAGCGGGCCTTTGAATTATCAAACAACATTGTGGGAACGATGGGCGGCAGAGATCGCGTTGCAAGTGGCTCAAAAATGCGGACAAAAACACACGTTTTTTCCACGCTTTTGCCTCGGCGCGCCGGAGCACAAATACGTACCAGTCCCTCCGCATTGACGGTCGAGCAGTATCCGACACCAACCTAATACAAAAGGGATTTTTTGACCACATGAAGGGGCTGCTTGGTGACTCCTCGCAAACATTAATTTCAACCCCTCAACTCTCTACCACAGGGACCCTACTCTGGAATCCTACAGGACCCTTTCACCCAAGAAGAGGTGCCCTGGCTGTTCAAAGTCTTGCAAATGCAAGCGTCCATCCGGACGGGATCCCAAGCGAATTCCTGAAAATCTACTGGCCCAAGCTTACAGACCAGCTAATGAACATAGTCCATGGCTTCTATCACAACAACCTCAATCTCATGGAGGTAAACCGGGCTAATATGTCATTGATTCCCAAAACAGAAAACGCCACGGAGTTAAAGATTTCCGCCCAATTAGTATTATCAACATCATACCGAAACTTATCTCCAAACTTCTAGCCAATCGCTTGCGGACCCGGCTTCCAGACCTAATCTCCAAGTCCCAGACCGCATTCATCCACGACAGGCAGACTAACGGAAAACTTCGTTGCCACACGTGGAGGTGTTACAGCATATCTCTGGATCCAAAAATTCTGCCATTTTTTCTGAAAATCGACTTCGCCAAGGCGTTTGACTCGATTGAGTGGGAATTTCTCCTCAATGTCATGCGTGCTAGGGGATTCCCGGCACGGTTGGTTACAATGGATACGGGCCCTACTGTCCACGGCCACCTCTAGAATCGTGATTAACGGAAGAAACAACAGATTACTTCGTGCATAAAAGAGGACTGAGGCAGGGGGGATCCCTATCCCCCATGCTTTTCAACTTGGCTGTGGATGTCTTCCAACAGCAGTACAAGCCATGAACAGGTGATACAGGGAGGTATCTCCAGAAAGATAAGAGAGGCAATCTGGCTTTCCAGTATGCCGATGACACGGCGGTCATTGCATCGGCATCTAAAACGACCTTGGTTTCTCTCAAGATTCTCATCAGGCTCTTTGCCTCCATTTTGGGCTTACGGGTAAACTTCGATAAGAGCTCCTTCGTCCCTTTAAATATTCACCAATCAGATAGAATATGGATTTCAGCTGTGCTCGGGTGCAACGAAACGGGTTTCCCGGTCAACTACTTGGGACTTCCCCTAACAGTGGCCAAACCGACGAGGGAACTCTTCCTTCCACTGGTGGAAAAAATAGAGAGGAAATTAGGAGGCTGGAAGGGGAAGTTCTTGTCTAAAGGGGGCCGGCTGATGCTGGTGCAGTCGGTCACTTCTTCTATGCCGATTTACTACATGATGTGTTTCAAGCTGCCCCAATGGGTTATAAACCGAATCGACAAGGCCAGGCGAAGGTTACTGTGGGGGAAGGGTGCTGATCAATCCCGAGGAATGCCACTAATTAACTGGCCCGCTGCATGTCTGCCAAAAAAACTGTGGGGGACTGGGAATTCTCGATCTAAAGATCATGAATCTGGCGCTACTCTTGCGCTGGTGGTGGAAGGCCTATGCTGAACCTGGCTGCCTCTGGAGTACAATTCTGGAACCCATCCGAAGGAAGGGTGGCATCAACACAATACACCTAAGTTCTGGTACAAGACTGGCTCCTTTTTCTGGCAACAGTTACTAGCCATTAAGAGATTTTTCGACAGAAGCACTTCATGGAAAATTGGCGGTGGCTCTACTATTTCCTTCTGGTTCGACTCCTGGGACGGGGCCCTAAGGCTCATGATCTGCCGGACCTGCCTGCAGACCCGACTCTCTCCTTACGGGACGCCTACGTAACAGCCTCGGTCACATGCTCTCGGTTAACAGAACACCAACTGGACTCTCTCAATTTCACCGACGATTTCATTACCTGGAAATGGGAAGGTACAGGGATTTACACTTCTAAATCGGTTTACCAGATTCTGAGTCAAGGAGGTAAAACCAAATGGTTTTTCACTTTCATTTGGTCATGCTCGGCACCCCCGTCAGCCAAGTTTTTCGCTTTTATGTTAATCCAAAAGAGGCTACTCACTCGGATGTACTGCGACAAGAGGCATGAATGTTCATTCACACTGTGTCTGTTGCCTACAGTGCCCGTTTGAATCAGCTGAACACTTGTTCTTTCTATGCCCTTTTGCCGATCGGTATGGTTCCATGTTGCACAACTCCTAAATATGCCTTTAATGAGGATTGCCGGTACAATTGTTCAGATAGTAACAGATTCATGGAAAATGGTAAAGCTACGGGGAAAATGGGAAGAAAAGAATGGACATCTCGGTTCATTTGTGTTTGCTGGCACTTATGGAAGAATAGGAATGAGTTGGTCTTCAGAAATCACGGCATGGACGCAAAGATTTTGGCCTACAGATGTGTACATCAATGCGGGAGTGGCTACGGTTTTGCTGACATTTTCTGTACTATTAACTCCACCTTACATGTGTAGTGTAATGCTGTATGGTGCAATGCTGTGTAGAGAGTTAAGGGGGTGGCTCGCTTTTGAGGCCCCACCTGAGCCTAGACTCTTGTACTCTTAACCATTCAATAAAATCATACATGGCAGCTACTGCCAGGTTTTCAAAAAAAAATAATTAAGAATGCATCTATACTTGCAACATTCAATCGTTCTTTAACAGGACATAGTTGACCAGTCTGTCACGACTAAGAGATGAAGAACCCCCATCACTGGTAGCTTCCTCAGCCTTTCTCTTCCATTTCTGTGCCATTCTTCTTTTCTCCTTGCCAGATTCACCTAACATCATCTCTCTTACAAGCTCAGCTACTTTCTCTCTCTTCACATCCTTGTCTAGCTCCGTACCACTGCCCCAAACTTTGCAAAGTTGCCGACAATTTGTCACCTGCTCAGCAACTATCGGCCAGCAAATCAAAGGAACACCTGCGATACAAATCATGATGCGAGCGTGATGTAAATTTCAATTGATGTTATACAAATTGTTTCTCAATGAAGGAATACAAAGCTAGAGTGGGACTATGGTACTATGCATAACGCATATTGGTCCGTACTATGGATCAATATCTTTATTTTCAAACTCCAAACAATCGATCAGAACCATTTAACATGATCTCCGTATAAAAATGTACTTGCAAACTAAATTTTACATTTTCTAAAATTTTTTTACTATTTTTTTAAATGGGTAGAAAATCAGTTGATCTAAATAGTAATTCTACACCATTCAAAAGTAGAGATTTTCTATGTGTATACAAAATGGTAAAAAATATTCTAAAAAATATAAAATTTAGTATGCTGGTAGATTTTCATACAGAGATTATATTGAACGGTTTATATCGTTTGTTTGAACCTTAATAACGAAAATATTAATATATAATATGAATCAATCCGTGCTATACATAGTACCGTATCCTCACTCATAATGGTAACTTTGAGAAATTAATTAATTAATTACCTCCAACGATTGCCTCAAGCAAATTAAGAATTCCATCCGGCATGAGTAACAAACAATCCCAAAGAGGGGTGCTTGAGCACCATTTCTTGGGGACACCATGGCACCACCAGACCTCTCTCCTTAGTCTCCTCCAAGAATTCTTCATCCAAAACCACCTTCTCTCCTTTCACAATATTAGGTCTCACCACCCATAAGAAATCAAACCCACATTTTGCAAGGCCCCATCCAATCTGTTTTGTTTGCTCCAATGTCATACTTGCATGACTTCCAAAATTGACATACACCACTGAATTTTTAGCTTTGCTGTCTAACCAATTCAAGCATTCTTTGTTCTCCTCAAAGAAGCTTATAGAGTTGGAGAAAGATGTGGTTGATGCCTTGGCAACCTATTATCCTCCTATATACACTATAGGTCCTTTAGCCAACATGACAGGTACTATATAACTAAGTGAAACATTAATTCATTGATAACTAATAATATTCAAGAGATTAACTTGAGCATATGTACTTTCAGATGGTCATTTGAAGGATAACACCCAAAACTTGAGCTTCTTTGAGGAGAACAAAGAATGCTTGAATTGGTTAGACAGCAAAGCTAAAAATTCAGTGGTGTATGTCAATTTTGGAAGTCATGCAAGTATGACATTGGAGCAAACAAAACAGATTGGATGGGGCCTTGCAAAATGTGGGTTTGATTTCTTATGGGTGGTGAGACCTAATATTGTGAAAGGAGAGAAGGTGGTTTTGGATGAAGAATTCTTGGAGGAGACTAAGGAGAGAGGTCTGGTGGTGCCATGGTGTCCCCAAGAAATGGTGCTCAAGCACCCCTCTTTGGGATTGTTTGTTACTCATGCCGGATGGAATTCTTAATTTGCTTGAGGCAATCGTTGGAGGTAATTAATTAATTAATTTCTCAAAGTTACCATTATGAGTGAGGCTACGATACTATGCATAGCACGGATTGATCCGTATTACATATTAATATTTTCGTTATTAAGGTTCAAACAATCGATATAAACCATTCAATATAATGTCTGTATGAAAATCTACCTGGATACTAAAATTTACATTTTTTAGAATATTTTTTACCATTTTGTATACACGTAGAAAATCTCTACTTTTGAATGGTCTAGAATTACTATTTAGATCAACTGATTTTCTACCCATTTAAAAAAAATAGTAAAATTTTTTAGAAAATGTAAAATTTATTTTGCAAGTACATTTTATACGGAGATCATGTTAAGTTGTTCTGATCGATTGTTTGGAGTTTGAAAATAAAGATATTGATCCATAGTACAAACTAATATGCGGTATGCATAGTACATAGTCCCACTCTAGCTTTGTATTCCTTCATTGAGAAAGTATGAAATTTGTATAACATCAATTGAAATTTACATGACGCTCGCATCATGATTTGTATCGCAGGTGTTCCTTTGATTTGCTGGCCGATAGTTGCCGAGCAGGTGACAAATTGTCGGCAACTTTGCAAAGTTTGGGGCAATGGTACGGAGCTAGACAAGGATGTGAAGAGAGAGAAAGTAGCTGAGCTTGTAAGAGAGATGATGTTAGGTGAATCTGGCAAGGAGGAAAAGAAGAATGGCACAGAAATGGAAGAGAAAGGCTGAGGAAGCTACCAGTGATGGGGGTTCTTCATCTCTTAGTCTTGACAGACTGGTCAACTATATGTCTTGTTAAAGAACGATTGAATGTTGCAAGTATAGATGCATTCTTAATTATTGTTCTTTATTTTATTTTGTATGTGGTTCAAGTAGATAATTAATTGTTGTTTATGTTCACCTATTCAAGGAAATTAATAAGGTTTATGGGTCTTTTGATTATGACCATACATGTTGGTTGTCAATTTCTGAATATTAATTTTTGGGCTTTGCTTTTTAATATATTTAGAGCCGCATGATTTATTTATCATCCTGCCGTCCACATGTCAAAATTGAGAAGAAAAAAAAAAGTTGTGAGTTTTGAGACATTTGAATTGTAAGTTTCTTTGACGTATTGTTGAAACAGACTAGTTCTCTTTGGATTCAGTTGATCTTCATTTGTATAAATTTTATTAGAAAATTCCGAATAGATCTGAAATGTTGATTTCAAATCAAAGAGTCTATTAGAAAATTTTGATTATTCATCGACGAACCACTAAAACTGCGGTCAGAATTATTGATTTATGTCAGAATGTCATATATACCTTCCAAAATTTTATAATTACAATAGTTCATTTCTCTACTTATAATGTACACATAAGAATCTTAAAGTTATTATGCATACGTCACAAATAATAAATAAATCACTCTTTCTCACAAACTCTAATTAGAAGACTATATATTATTTTATACTACATAATTTTGAACTTTTAATATAGAAAAAATGAAAATTTTATAAAATTAAATGGAGATTTTATAAATAAAAAAAGACAAGATAAATTTGTGAAATTTAGAAATTTAGAAACATAAATATTAGTACATAATTTCGAATTTTCCAAGGACATTGTGAAATGTTCCCTTGATTTCGCCAATTCCGGACAATTCGAGATAGAACAACCCCACGCTCGCTTATCCAAAGAATAGCTATTTATCCAATGGATAAGACCAGTAAAAAGCCGTATGAATTTGTCAAACATGGAGACAAAAGCCACCTGTCCATACTTTTGACACGTAGCCTCACTTTTCACATATCCGATGAGAACCTGTTATTCCGATCTTAACCATTGATCTTCATTGAGATTTGAGCATGAAAATTTACTTCGTTGAGATTTGAACATGGTTTTCCTGCTCCTTCTCAAGGCTTGTACTTTTTCATCTACATTATATATCCAGATCAACAGCGTACACATTGCATTAAAACTCCAATTTAATTATCCTTGATTTTGGTAGAACAAAGAGATGATTTCTAAAATATCCACAATTACTCTCTTTCTCCTTTCTTTCTCACCTTTTGCCATCCCAATCGATACCTTACTGAGAGCTCAAAACCTTACAGATGGAGAGACTCTTGTCTCACCAAAATCTGTATTTAAGCTCGGGTTCTTCAGCCTTGGTTCATCCAGCAACCGTTTTGTGGGTATATGGTTCACAGCCTCGCCAGACACTGCTGTATGGGTGGCAAACAGAGATAGTCCCTTGAACAACACCTCGGGCACACTAACCTTAAATAAGAGAGGGTCAATAATGCTGTATGATTCAACAGGAAGGACCGTATGGTCGTCTAGCTCTAACTCCTCAAGTGATGCCAATGATTATAGTCCAATATTGGAGCTGAATGATTCTGGAAATCTTATACTGAAAGATCAAATGAGCAATAGCATCATATGGCAAAGTTTTGATCATCCAACGAATACATTGCTTTCCGGCATGAAAGTTCGCAAAAACTTCAGGACTGGCTTTGAGACATATCTCTCTTCCTGGAAAAGCAGCAATGACCCATCAGAAGGTAACTACAGGTTTATCTGGGACACTGACGGTGCTCCTGAGATTATTGTCTGGGACCGTTCGCAGATAATTGGCCGTACTGGTATTTGGAATGGAAAATTTTTTAGTGGGGTACCCCAGATGTTATCTTATAATTATCAAAACATGTTTAATTTCATAGTTGTGTGGGACCAAGATGAGGTGTCATATGGATTTGAAGCTACGTCAACCTTGACCATGTCCCGATTAGTGCTGCACGAATCTGGTATAGTTCAACGTTTTCTCTGGGATCAATCTCATCAATCCTGGATCGGGTACCCCATGGCAGGAAGAGATGAGTGCAGCCAATACGCAAGGTGTGGGCCTTTCAGTATTTGCCAGATTAATGATAAGCAAGCCTGTAGTTGTCTGAGAGGATTTGAGCCACTGACACCAATGGAGGGGAACATGAGAAACACTTCTGGTGGGTGTAAACGCATGTTACCGTTAGGTTGTAGTGCTAATAGTGATGGGTTTTATGAAATTCAAGGAGTGATGCTACCATATTCGCATAACGCAACTGTTGATGCGATCATCAGTGTTACGGAGTGCAGGAGCAAGTGCTTGATGAATTGCTCATGCATGGCATATGCCCCCTTGGATATCATGGGACAAGGGAGCGGCTGTGTTATGTGGCAAACTGTACTTACTGATACGAAGTACATTGATGGTGGACAAGTTCTTTATGTGAAGGTTCCAAAGTCTGAGCTTGGTGAGTTTTCTCTCAATTTTCACTTGCTTATGAATTCATAACTTGTAGTTGTAGGGATTCTTTAATTTTTTTTTCTTTGGAAGTAATGACAGTATTCTGTTTTAGCAATAACAACTATGTCAATAGAAAGTTACAGTAAATAAGAGTTTCAGAAGATTTGTTTTGATGCATTTTTGTTTAATATCAGAAACAAAATTCACTTTCCATATTGTGTGTTAGCTAGTTTAATATCAGAAACAAAATTCACTTTCCAATTTAGATTTTAAGAAACTGTCTTTCAATGTAGGTACAAATCATAGCAAACGGAGGTAGCAACTATTGGAATAATATCAAGTAGCATAATATTAGTGCTCCTCATATCTTCAATTGTATGTCTACTATGGAGGAAAAAGATGAGATATTCAAAACAAGGTAACAGTAGGGTTTTAAATAAAATCTGATTAATCTGACTATTCTGAATGACCCAACCAATCCAACCCGAAACGTTGCGGATTTAGAATTCAATTGGTTAGATATGGATTCTATTTTGATAAATCCTGCAAATAAATTTTGGATACGTATCTTGTAAAATGGTTGAGTAAACCCAACCACATTACATTATTTTTCTGAAGAAAAGTTAGGTATACATAACTATAAAAGTAATATAATATAGAAATTATGTGCATATTGTTAACTTTAATTTTTAAAACTTCATCTACTATAGTTAGAGTATATAACATTCTTATTGGTAAATTTTTCCAATTATAAATATTGGTTCTTATGATTTTTAGAAATAACTTTTTTTAAGATGAAACGCACTGAACTCACAAAACCCCCACCGTCTAACATCAAACTCTGATTGAATGATTTATATCTCAACTGATTAGTTACGGATCGAAAATTTTGTAACCCGACTATAGCAAATTGGATTAACAATCTCAATGGCCAGACCTGTTCATAACAGAGATTGCAGATGCAAATAAAAATTTCTGCTTTAGAAGTCTTTGTAATTCATGCAGCCATATCTTCTACCACAGGTAACAACCTGAAGTATTTGATGCGAAATGAGTCGTTCAAAGGAACAGATCTCCCTGTCTTCGACATGGACATGATTTTACGTGTGACAGATAACTTCTCAAATGAAAATAAATTAGGAGAAGGTGGATTTGGCATTGTCTACAAGGTACTTTTTGCTATATATTTGTATTAGGCTCACATGTTTGTTCAGAAGAAATACAGTTAATATTAAAAAAAAAGGCTAATGTGAAAAACAGTCAAGGGAAAAAATAATACTGCAAAAACAAACTATCTGTTATTCACCTCATCAAAAGGCACTCACAAAACATGTCAGGGTCAATTGCCTTGTGGCCAAGAAATCGCTGTGAAAAGGCTATCAAGAGAATCCTTGCAAGGAATAAACGAGTTCATGAACGAAGTCGTGGTGGTCGCAAAGCTACAGCATAGGAACCTTGTTAGACTCCTTGGATGCTGCATTGAGAATAATGAGAGAATATTGATTTACGAGTACATGGCCAACAAAAGTTTAGATTTTTATATCTTTGGTATGCATCTCAACTTCGAAACACTATTAATTTATCATTCTAAAGTTCTTCCTCATCTTCCATCAATTCACCAATTACAGCTAGATTTCCCTTACAATTTCATATGTTGGTAATTAATGTAACAGATGCTACAAGGCGTGCCTCCTTAAATTGGACAATGAGATTAGAAATTGCAATTGGGATTGCTAGAGGGCTTCTTTATCTTCATCAAGACTCAAGATTCAACGTAATCCACAGGGATCTGAAAGCAGCAAATGTTTTATTAGATGAACAAATGAATTCTAAAATTTCAGATTTCGGCACAGCAAGATTGTTTAAAAGAGAGCAGGGAGGGATGAACACGGAAACTGTAATAGGAACTCGGTATGTGCCAATTCAGTTTTTATACTTCATAAATCAGTTCCACTTGACTAATTTCATGTTGATTATTATTCTTCTTTTATTTCAAATATTTGAAGTGGATACATGGCTCCTGAGTATATATTGGAGGGTGCAATTTCGGTTAAATCAGATGTCTATAGCTTTGGAGTTCTACTTCTTGAGATAATAAGTGGCCAGAAAAATCGAGGCAATCAAAACCTTATTGCTTATGTGAGTGACATGTCCTAATTCCAAGAAATAATTTATCAAGACTGATATAAATCAAGTCAATTTAAAATACATAATATTATAATAAAACTGTGTAAATCATCATGCATGTAGGCATGGGAATTATGGGAAGAAGGAAACATTATAAAGCTGTTTGACGATGCAGTGGAGAGCTCGGCCTTCGTAACAGAACTAACGAGATATGTTCATGTGGCACTTTTGTGTGTGCAAGAATGTCCTGATGATAGGCCATTCATGAGCTCTGTTTTCACAATGCTATCAAGTGACACATTGCTACAGGACCCCAAAAATCCCTGGCTTGGTACAAGAATTAAAGGTTTTCTCTCAGATTGGTCATTCCAGCAACATCATTCATCAACTGTCCCCTCTGTGGATCAACTGACCATAACCGAGGTTGATGGCCGCTAGAGGATCAACAGAATGTAGAATATCTGTTATTATATCCAAAATTCCTCTAACTACTTTGTAAACAGGGATGGATCATAAGTCAAGCTGGGAGGTATTTAGTGATCACCTCATAATTTTTAAATTTTTTAATCATGTATATTGAAATTTATTTAAGTTTTTTTTTTAAATTATAAAGTTCAATCTCTTATTAAGTGCTAAATGTTTGTTTATAGTATAGTGGTAAAGAATTTCTTTTATGGTTGTGAAAACTTGAGTTTAAATCTTAGTGGGTCACATAATCATATTATGCATTTTACGTTTCAGTTCTCTCAATCTAAATTTTTAAAATGTGCGCTTGTCATATCTATGCATTTACGTTCATATTATAAAGTCAATGAGGTTACAATGTGTGCTTCATATCTGTATCGGTTTAAATCGGTGACATCTATTTACTATGTGTATTCGTATTCGTATATTTAATTTTATAAATAATGTGAAAAAATTGATCACGAAACGTGATTGGATCAGTTTGCGTAACATGCCATTTTTTAATTGATTGGAGACACGTTACGTGACTGACATGCGTGACATGACAGAACCCGTAAGGGCATGATTAATTTCCTTCACTAATTTGGATAATTATCGGTAAATAATGCAACAATAATATATAGGTACAAGAGGTGTACTTGACAACCACACTAGACCAGGATGGAATAAAGGCGGCGGTGCAACACATACAGGGGCGAGTTCCTTGATGTAACAATTTTAATTCCAGATTAGTTTTCATCTTTTTGTTATTCTATAGGTTACAATATAAGCAATCTTCAATTTTGTTATATATTGATACTTTTAATTTCTTTTCTATACTCATGTTTACGTTTTCATAGCATTCTAAATTTCAAAAAATGAAATATGCTAGTAAGAAAAGCAAACAAAAGTAATGAACTAGTTTTACAATGAAAAATAAAGAAAATTGACAGCAAAAATATTGCAAGTGTAATAAAAGGATTGTTTTGACTTTTGAATGAAATAGCACAGTATAGTCTCTCTCTACCCTTCTCTTTACAAATGAACTATTTAATTTTGATAACTTATCTTCTTTGCTACTCTTTTATTTGGAATTTTTTAGACATCCTTAGGTGGTTCATGTGATTGTATTTAATTTTAGTAGACAAATCGCCTATAAAAAAACAAAAAAATAAAGAAGATTGTTTCAGAGCACAACAGGATTTATTTATCAAAGCAAAAACCATCAATGGATGAAATATGGTCAGCTCAACACAACACAAATTTCACAAAAAGATGCAACAATAAAACATCACATACATCATATCTATCTTGTGCAATTTTTACTGGAAATGCATGCAGTCATTAATTCATTCTACTCCAATAAACGACTTCAATAGCTGAATATTATCTCTCAGATCAACACAGCCAACAAATATATTCGAATCATAAGGATATTCTATTCCGATAAAGATGAAAATAGCACGCAGTTCTTCCAAACATGAAGTGTGCAATGGATCCTTGTATCCGATCATAGCTCGTATCAATTCAATTTGCTGCCATATTTCCTCTTCAGTACATGCTACCTGTTAAAATGATCAAGTAAATATAACAAAATCGATTTAAACTTGATCAATTAAATTACATTATTGGTGCTAAGTTTCACAGTATATTTTGGCAACTACAGCTAAAGACATAAAACCATATAGTAATGTTCCCCCAAACACAACTTATAATTCCTACATCAGATTTCAGTACTAAACTTGCGCTCCAGAACCAATTTCATGGCTCATAATTAATCCTAAATTCCGATAGAATGTTTAAACGAATGGTTGTCTGACAAAAAAATTTCTCATCATAACCAATATTGAAAAAAAAAAAAAAAATAATAAGTAAATAACACATCATTTATAGCAGTGGTCAACCAAATATACCTGATTATCTTCATTTTCTTCATCAAACCAAGCATCCAACTCCTCGTTTGGTTCTTCCTCTAATTGTTCCTCTGGCAGTAAATAATTCATGAATTTATCTGTCAATGCAACAGTGCCAAGATACACACCAAAGGGCACACAGAAAGCGCCACTGAGAGTCGACAGTACAATGACCGGCGGAATCACCACTGGTGCCGCCACCGCCGTGGGACCCACAATCGCCACCTTTCTGACAATGGACCCCACCCATCTTCCCCATTCCTTGTCCTGCTTGTAATTTTGTTGGTTTTTGTTATTTTTTAGAGAGAGATGTAAATCTGAGGAGAATTTGAAAAAATGTTTTTTGTTATCTATTTTTTCTGTTACACAGTGACTATATATATTACAAGGTCAAATATGACCGTTGGAGCCTTTTCTGTTTTTTCTACAGTGATCTTATTTGTACATTTGCACATATGCCCTTGATCTATGATGAATTATATTCTGAGATCATTATTCAATACCCCTCTCAAGCTAGGATTGTAAATATCGAGTAATCCTAGCTTGCTTGTGATTTCTTCAAACGGTTTGGGATCCAATCCTTTTGTAAAAACATCCGCTAGTTGATCTTCACTCCGAACAAATGGTGTTTCTATTTCCTTGGCTTGGACCTTCTCTCTAATAAAATGGCAATCGACTTCTATGTGTTTGGTCCGTTCGTGGAATACGGGATTTAGTGCAATATGTCGTGCCGAATTATTATCACAATACATCTTCATGGGTAGATCAACGTTGATTCCCATGTCTTTGAGCAATTGTTTGAGCCATATCAATTCGCTTGCGGTTGATGCCATGGCTCGATACTCCGCTTCCGCGCTCGATCGTGCCACGACATTTTGTTTCTTGCTTTTCCATGTGACTAAGTTTCCGCCTACAAATGTGCAAAAGCCGGTGGTGGATTTTCTATCAAAGCTACCGGCCCAATCTGCATCGGAATAGCCACATATTGCATTAGAATTATTATTCTTCATCCATATGCCCTTTCCGGGATTTCTTTTAAATATCTTAAAATTCTATTTATGGCATCTAAATGCGGTGTTCTCGGTGAATGCATAAATTTACTAATTTGGCTTATGGGGAATGAAATGTCCGGACGTGTTACCGTGAGATAAATTAATTTACCTACAAGTCTTTGAAATTGGTTTATATTTTCTAAAAGTTCACAATCTTCGGTATTTAATTTATACTTATTATCTGTTGGTGTGGAGGCCGGTTTACATCCTAATTTACCGGTTTCTTTTAGGAAATTCAAAGTATATTTTTTTTGTGAAATTAATAGGCCTTTGTTTGAAAAAGCTACTTCTATTCCTAGAAAATATTTTAAATATCATAAATCTTTAATGTCAAATTTTTCTTTCAATTGAAATTTGATTTTTCTAATCTCTCCTAAATTGTTTCCGGTAATTATTAAGTCGTCTACATATACTAGGACAAGAGTTGTATTTTTTCCTTCATTTTTGGTAAACAACGAATGGTCGGCATTACTAATTTTAAAATTATAAGAAATTAAATAAGAGCTAAGTTTGCCATACCATGGCCGTGGAGATTGCTTCAATCCATAAATTGATTTATTTAATCTACAAACAAGGTTAGTATTTTTCTCTTGTACATGACCCGGTGGTAAAGTCATATAAACCTCTTCCTCAAGTGATCCTTGAAGGAATGCATTTTTAACATCCATTTGATATAGATTCCAACCATTGTTTACGGCAATGGAGAATAAAACTCTAACGGTATTCATTTTTGCAACCGGTGCAAATGTTTCATTGTAATCTATACCGTAGGTTTGTGTAAATCCTTTGGCCACTAACCTTGCTTTATACCGTTCTATGGTACCATCATAATTATATTTAATTTTGTACACTCATTTGCAACCAACGGGTTTTTTATTTTTTGGTAATGGAACAATTACCCATGTTTCATTTTTTTCTAGAGCTTTAAGCTCTTCTTTCATGGCTTTATTCCAAGTTGGTTTTTTAATGGCCTCTTGGTAATTTTTTGGTTCTATTTCGTTTTCTATAGTAGTAAGAAAAGCTTGGTATGAAGGCAAATTTTTTTATATGAAACAAAATTTTGTATAGGGTATTGGACGGTATAAGTTACATAATCTCTAAGACTACTCGATGGTTGTGATATTCTAGATGTTCGTCTAAGTCCCGAATTATTTCCTACTTCAGTCTCATTTGTATTATTATTATTATTATTATTATTACTATTATTACTATCATCTATTTCTTCTTCGGCATCACTTTTATCACTTTCTTCTAAATTATTTTGAAAAATGTAGGGTGTTACCGAATTTATTATTTCATTTTGAATTTGATTAGACTTTTGAATTTCTCCTATTTTTCTGAAATATGGCTCATTTTCAAAAAATATAACATTTCTAGAAATAAATAATTTTTTATTAATAGGGTCATAGCATTTGTATCCCTTTTTAAAGGATGAATACCCTCAAAAAATAGTTTTTGTTGATACAAAATCTAGTTTGTCTTTTCTTTTAATATGTACAAAGCTTGTACATCCAAATATTTTTAAATGATCAAAGGTTATTTTTCGTTGGTAAAGAATTTCTAGTGGGATTCTATTTTCTAATCTTGAACTTGGTAATCTATTAATCAAATGTGTGGCGCAAAGTATGGCATCCGACCAATATATTTTAGGAATATTATTTTGAAACATTAATGTTCTTGTCATTTCAAGTAAATGTCTATTTTTTCTTTCCGACACTCCATTTTGCTCGGGTGTATTAATGCAAGTGGTTTGGTGTATAACTCCTTTTTTCTTAAAAAATGTGGCAAACTTTTTGTTTACAAATTCCGTTCCGTTATCGGACCTAAATATTTTTAATTTTGCATTAAATTGATTTTCTATGAGACAAAAAAATTCTTTAAAACTACTAAAAACTTCACCTTTTGATTTTAGTAAGTATAACCAAGTGATTCTTGAAAAATCATCGATAAAAATAACAAAGTATTTAAATCCATTATATGAATCAATTGGGGCCGGTCCCCAAACATCCGAATGAATTAAATCAAACACATTTTCAATTTTGCTATTGGAATGAGAAAGTTTTGTTTGTTTTGCCAATTTACCAACTTCACAATTGGTACAATTTAAATTCTTACAATTCAAAATAGAATTTAAAATCTTGTCGGAAGGATGCCCGAATCTTCTATGCCAAAGTCCAATATCAATGGATTTAGCGGAAGCACAAAAATAATTTTTTGAGTTCAAAAAGTAGTGTCCGTTTTCAAGAAATCCTTCACCAATCTTCGTCCCGGTTTTCCGGTCCTGAAATACAACATTTTTACAAGAAAAAATTATATCGCAATCTAATTCTTGCGTTAATTTTTGAACCGAAAGTAAATTTATAGGAAACGTATCTAAATATAGCACATTAAATATTTTTTTATTACAAAATATAGTTTCACCTATACCATTTATTTTAGCCTTCATACCATTAGCTACAAAGACAAATTGGTCGTTTTTGGTCATGTCTAAATTTTTTAGAAGTGCTTGATTACCAAACATATGGTCCGTAGTACCACTATCAATAATTATTTTATCTAATAAATTTAAATTTTTTGAGTGTGAAGAAATACCAGAAAATTTATATTGATTTTGTTGAGTCAGCAGCACAGACATCTGTTGAAATAGGGACTGCAATTGATCTGCTGCATTTTTTGACCCGTTTCAGCCTGAATCTGACCCACCAGTGAAAAAACCAGATCCTTCACTTGGACCCGGTTCAGTTGAGCCCTTTATTTCATTTAATTTCGCTACTTTATTAAAGTTGGTTTGTGCAGCGTAACCCCCTGGAGCCTTATGCGACCAAGTCTCTTGTTTTTTCTCCTCTGTCCGATTGCCTCTACCTCCTCCAGCGCCATTTGTGTTTTGATTTCCCCAGTGTTTCGGTTTTAAGTGAGGGTGAAGGAACCAGCAGTCTTCATGAGTATGGCCTTCCTTTTTACACCCCGTGCATCTCTTGATTTCACTGTGATTTGGGTGAATTTGGGATCTAGGATTTTGGCCGAAATTGAGAAAATTAGATTTTTTGGCCACTGCAAAGCCGTGGGTCTCGTGTCCCTCTTCGGCTACGATTTGTGGACCACCCATGGCTTCCCTTCTGCTTTCTTCTTGTTGGATCATGTTCTTGATTTGAGAGTAAGGAGGAAGAGGTATGGTGTTCATAATTTGTGCCCGCACAGCCTCATAGCTGGAGTTTAAACCAGCAAGGTACTCGAATATATCATCTTCTTCTTGCCTTTGTTTGATTACTGCCAAGTCAGTGGTTGGCGGCCGGTATGATCGGAGCTCATCATTTTTCTTTTGAAGAGCACCAAGGTACTCTATATGTTTTCTATTACCTTGTTTTTCTTGCTGGATTTCTTGCTTGAGTTGGTAGATACGGGAATAATTATTCTCTTGCCCGTACATGTCTTTCACGGCTTGCCACAACTCAAAAGCCGTGTCAGCAAGTAGAAAAAGTTCTGAGATTGATGGCTCCATGGAGTTTGTGAGCCATGTTATGATTTTGTCGTTGTGTGTCCTCTATTTCTTTGCTGCCTTTTTTTCAGTTTCGGTCAGCAAATTTGGATTTGCGGGTTTTGGCTCGGTAATTTCTCCTGTGATGTATTCTCGCATCTCTCGACCGCTGAGCGCTCTAGATGCAGCCTTTGCCCATGTAAGATAGTTCTTGCCATTGAGCAAAATATTTGTGAGCTTGGAGGTGTTGGTAGTCTCTTGTTGCCCCTCTTGAGCCATTTACTTTTTGCTGAACTTTTGAGTACCAGTTTACTGGTAACGGATCTGGGTTTTTTTTCGGTCACAAAACTTAGAACTCTGATATCATGTTATTTTTTAGAGAGAGATGCAAATTTGAGGAGAATCTGAAAAAATATTTTTTGTTATCTATTTTTCTGTTACACAGTGACTATATATATTACAAGGTCAAATATGACTGTTGGAGCCTTTTCTGTTTTTTCTACAGTGATCTTATTTGTACATTTGCACATATGCTCTTGCTCTATGATGAATTATATTCTGAGATCTATTCAATAGTTTTTTTGCTCTGATTCTTCACTTTGTATTTCTTGTCTCATGATTTTAGAGTGCTTTTACTTTTCGGTGGAGTTCGTTTGTTTAATGTTTGTTCTCATCGGACATGTGTAAAGTGAGGCTACGTGTCAAAAGTATGGACAGGTGGCTTTTGTCTCCATGTTTGACAAATTCATACGGCTTTTTACTGGTCTTATCCATTGGATAAATAGCTATTCCTTGGATAAGCGAGCGTGGGGTTGGTCTAGGGCTCTAAATGAGATGAGTTTGAGCGATTTATTTCTAATTCAAATTTAGCTCGTTATCAACTCGAGTTGGCTCATAACTTGTTTATAACTCGTTTAATCAGTTAATTATATACTACTAGTAAAAGAATTTATCAGTATCCAGCAATTTTTTATACATCAATAGTACATAAACAGTAATAATTTTTCATATAGCAACTTATTTTATAAGCACCAACAATTTTTCATACATCATCTTAGCAAAAATAATTTCTGAGATTTATTGTGACCAATGCTATGTAACTCAAGTTATAAATGAGCGAGTTGGGGTAAGCTCAAACTTAGCTCATTTATTAAACGAGTCAGCCAACTCGAGTTGGAATTGACTCGAGTTGTAAATGAGCGAGTTAAAACGAGCTGTAAATGAGCGAGTTAAAACGAGCTGTAAATGAGTGAGTTATGAGCGAGTTACGAGTTTGAGCAATTTTGTCCAGGTTGGTCTATCTCAAATTGTCCGGAATTGGCGAAATCAAGGGAACATTTCACAATGTCCTTGGAAAATTTGAAATTATGTACTAATATTTATGTTTCTAAATTTCTAAATTTCACAAATTTATCTTGTCTTTTTTTATTTATAAAAACTCCATATAATTTTATAAAATTTTCATTTTTTCTATATTAAAAGTTCAAAATTATGTAGTATAAAATAATATATAGTCATCTAATTAGAGTTTGTGAGAAAGAGTGATTCGTTTATTTATTTGTGACGTCATAATAACTTTAAGATTCTTATGTGTATGTTATAAGTTGAGAAATGAACTATTATAATTATGAAATTTTGAAAGGTATATATGACATTATGACATAATCACATAAATCAATAATTCTGACCGCAGTTTTAATGGTTCGTCGATGAATAATCAAAATTTTCTAATTGACTCTTTGATTTGAAATCAACATTTCAGATCTATTCGGAATTTTCTAATAAAATTTATACAAATGAAGATGAACTGAATCTAAAGAGAACTAGTTTCATAATTGTATGGCATTGAAGTTTTATCTTTGTTTGGTATAATGTTACTAAAAAATTAAATAAAACAAGTAGCTATAACTTGCGTCCTAAAATTTCTTCTAAAAGACAAAAAAAAAAAAAAAAAAATATCGTAGCTCCTTACAAAAATTGAGTTAAATTGAATTATAAAAGAAGTGTCCTGATTAACGTACCCTGTTTTTTATTATTATTATTATTATTATTATTATTATTATTATTATTATTATTATTATTTTCTATTTTGCTGGAAAATCTGACTCACCGACTCGGTCCATACTATGGCACAGTTACATTTTTGGTCTGAATTTATTGAACATGATAGGTGTCCTATATGCAAGAATATATCAAATTATCTTCAACATAAATCTTTTTTTGTTCTTATCTTCTATTCTGTTTCAACAAAACGTCAAAGAAACTTACAATTCAAAACTCACAACTTTTTTTTCTTCTCAATTTTGACATGTGGACGGCAGGATGATAAATAAATCATGCGGCTCTAAATATATTAAAAAGCAAATTAAGCCCAAAAATTAATATTCAGAAATTGACAACTAACATGTATGGTCATAATCAAAAGACCCATACCCTTATTAATTTCCTTGAATAGGTGAACATAAACAACAATTAATTATATAAAATAAAGAACAACAATAATTAAGAATGCATCTATACTTGCAACATTCAATCGTTCTTTAACAGAACATAGTTGACCAGTCTGTCAAGACTAAGAGATGAAGAACCCCCAGCACTGGTAGCTTCCTCAGCCTCTCTCTTCCATTTCTGTGCCATTCTTCTTTTCTCCTTGCCAGATTCACCTAACATCATCTCTCTTACAAGCTCAGCTACTTTCTCTCTCTTCACATCCTTGTCTAGCTCCGTACCATTGCCCCAAACTTTGCAAAGTTGCCGACAATTTGTCACCTGCTCGGCAACTATCGGCCAGCAAATCAAAGGAACACCTGCGATACAAATCATGATGATGCGAGCGTGATGTAAATTTCAATTGATGTTATACAAATTTCATACTTTCTCAATGAAGGAATACAAAGCTAGAGTGGGACTATGGTACTATGCACAATGCATATTGGTCCGTACTATGGATCAATATCTTTATTTTCAAACTCCAAACAATCAATCAGAACCATTTGACATGATCTCCATGTAAAAATGTACTTGCAAACTAAATTTTATATTTTCTAGAATTTTTTTACTATTTTTTTAAATGGGTAGAAAATCAGTTGATTTAAATAGTAATTCTAGACCATTCAAAAGTAGAGATTTCCAACGTGTATCCAAAATAATAAAAAATGTTCTAAAAAATGTAAAATTTAGTATCCAGGTAGATTTTCATACAAAGATTATATTGAATGGTTTATATCGATTGTTTGAACCTTAATAACAAAAATATTAATATATAATACGGATCAATCCGTGTTATGCATAGTACCGTAGCCTCACTCATAATGGTTACTTTGAGAAATTAATTAATTAATTACCTCCAACGATTGCCTCAAGCAAAGAATTCCATCCGGCATGAGTAACAAACAATCCCAAAGAGGGGTGCTTGAGCACCATTTCTTGGGGACACCATGGCACCACCAGACCTCTCTCCTTAGTCTCCTCCAAGAATTCTTCATCCAAAACCACCTTCTCTCCTTTCACAATATTTGGTCTCACCACCCATAAGAAATCAAACCCACATTTTGCAAGGCCCCATCCAATCTCTTTTGTTTGCTCCAATGTCATACTTGCATGACTTCCAAAATTGACATACACCACTGAATTTTTAGCTTTGCTGTCTAACCAATTCAAGCATTCTTTGTTCTCCTCAAAGAAGCTCAAGTTTTGGGTGTTATCCTTCAAATGACCATCTGAAAGTCCATATGCTCAAGTTAATCTCTTGAATTAATTAGTTATCAATGAATTAATGTTTTCACTTAGTTATATATGTACCTGTCATGTTGGCTAAAGGACCTATAGTGTATATAGGAGGATAACAGGTTGCCAAGGCATCAACCACATCTTTCTCCAACTCATATAAAGTGTTGATGATTATTGCACTAGATCTTTGGCAATTCTTCATTTGTTCAATGCAGTAGTTGATCATCGTATCCTTCGGGTTTGTGGTGTAGAGAAAGGTACTCACATCTCGGAGCCTCATATGCTTCATGCCGGGAATACAATCCAAAGGAGTGTCGAGATAGCCATTCTTCATGTCTCTTTCATCTGAATCAATTCCGATAATTAATTAGGTAGTATGAAAATAATGAAACTACTTTGTTTCAACAGAACAATATAATTACTCGGTTCTGGGGTTTACTAAACTCAGGAACAAAAAAAATTCAAATAGGAATGAAGACTGAAAAAATTCAAATCCAAAAATTAATTAGGTAGCCAGCTTGTGTATTTTTTGGTTTTCTGTTTTCAAGTATTATATTTATATCATTTTTTTTTAAGGTTAGTGGCTTTAAGTGTCAACTAACAATTTCATTGATAAAAAAAACAAACTTACAACAAGTCAAATGAATCTAAACCTAAATCCACTCTTTTATTCTCACAAAATCCTCCAAACTACTCTAAATAACTCTAATCTCACTTATATACACTCATAATTACTCTATTACCTTTCCCTATCGCTCTCTACGACCGGATCCAATTTTTCGACCGGATCTACTCACTCCGACGACCGGATCTACTCACCCGCGCTCCGATCGAGATAGCGTAGAGACTCAACACTCCGAACTCCGACGATACCGCACTCTCGGCACCGATCGGCTCCAGTTCCTCCCCTCTCTCTCATTCTCCTCTCCTCTCAAGGTAGAGACGAGAGAGAGGAGGCGCTTTGTTGAACGAGAAACCTAGAAGAGGTGACAGATGAATGGATTGAAGGTAGAAATGTGTTGGAGGAGGAAAACAGGCAGCCGCCTAGGGTTTGAATCGCCTGCGGACCTCTCTTTTATAAGTTTTATTTTCGCTCTTTCTTTTCCTGGAGGAGGCGTTTTCCTTATATTTATACCATTGATCTTATATATTTTGAAACTAATTTTTTTTTTTCTGTTAATTTAATGAAAGAACTCTTTTCATGATTTGCAAAATCATTTCTATTTTGTGATAATATATGTATTGTATTGAAATTATAATCCATGTAAGAAAATATTCCAAAATGATTTGCATAATTAATTTGATGAACTCTGCTCAATAACAAAGCTCTAATAAATTTTATACTTGCTTACCTTTCAAAGGCACAATCCCTCTTTGGATAAGCTCCTCGAAACTATGGTTTCCCATAAACCCACATGCCGAGGCAGTCCAAAACTGCACATTCGGTAACCCGACCTCCCTAGAAGCGTGCATCGCGCTTGTCATAACCGCATCAGATATGACACACGTTGGGGCCGGTGACTTTTCCATCAGTTGCTTCAGCAGAGTCGTAAATGTCTTGGTGCAATTCTTGTGCGTTAGAGTGCATTTTGTGCCGATGTCGGGCAGCATGTTGGGTAGATTGTCGGGCAGACGTACAAACTGAAAATCTGGCGCCAAGCTGGGGATCGAATCGGTGCTTTTGGATTTAACGAGTTGGCGGTAGAAATTGTCGGTGTATACGAAAGTGATGTGGAATCCTTTCGTGTGGAGGATTTCGGCGAGTTGCATGAGCGGGTTCACGTGACCGGCTGCCGGGAAGGGAAGCAACACTGCATGAGGTTTCTTTTGTGTATCCATTGAAAATGGTTCTCTTCCTCTTGTTTTTTTCTTTGAATTTTGAACAGTGGGTGGCGCCTTTTGTAGTTTACATAATGTATTTGTGATAAGAGATTCGATTATAATTTTTTGGTGGGGACTCCGTGGCGGTAAATTTGTTTAAAATTAAATTGTTGATATTAGATAAAAGAAAAAAAAAATCGAAGAATTAACAATCGGTTGACCGTGCATTGATATTTTTTATCGTTTAATCTTACGAAAAATTAAATAAGCTTTAAATTTTGTAACTATCAGTAATTAAAAAGCTAGCATATCTAGTGACTTAGGAGAAGATTAATTAATGGTTTAAAATTATCATTTATAATAAAAAAATTTGAATTAATTATATAGGAAAGAGACTACTATTCACATTATGTGTAAAAAAAGACATCACGATTTGATCCTTTTCTCAATTTAATAGAGATGGTTGATAAAAGATCACAATATTACTTTGATCCTTAATATTTATCACATTATGTGCAAAAAAAGTTATCATTTTTCTCCTTTCTCAATATATATAGAGATGGTTGATAAAATGACACATTTCTTTGATGCTTATCACATATCATAAATATATAGGTGGTCATTTTAATTTGATCTTATTTCTTTTAGGTTATTTAAATTTAAATTTGTTTTTATCAGGTTATCTCTAGAAAATACTTTGACGGCATGCATTATTTTGCTAACATATATGTATTTACTTTTTTTTTTTATAAAAATATTTTGATGGCGTGGATACAGTTTTTTCAGCATGAAGTACGATAGAGTGATTGATAGAAATACATCAAAAGTCTAATGACTAAAAAAAAAACATATAAAAAAATAATCAATGACGAATTTATGGTATATATGATGCCATGTGGTCAAGTAAGAAATAAAAAAAACAGATCTGACCACACACAATTGACATTGGGTTCTGATCCAGTGCCGTATCCTACCGTGTAGGTAAATAGCTAGGCACCGAAATGATTTTAGTTCGGTTGGGAGTTATTTATGTTTAGATTCAGACCATCTGATTAGAATTTGAGTCAATCTGTCACGAGAACTGAGTAGGTCTGATGTTTATTGGACTTACTTTTAGGTTCAACAGACGTGATGACTGTCCGATCTAATTTAAAATTTGTGCGCACGAAAATTGAAACAACTTCGCAAGAAGTTTAAAGCGTTCTGCACAAATCTTAAAGCAAAGTAGGTCCGATGCCCATCAAACCAACTCTCAAGTGATCTATCACTAGGCCTTATTTATTATTTGTGTGAATGAATTCTGATCGGACAACCGGAATCTAAACCTACGATATCACTGGAATTCCCATATGTGATAATTCATTTGTCATTATTTTTTATGTCAGTAACCTCTTTAATATTCGTGCAAATTTTTATTGGATGGATCTAAATAGAAATATTAATTACATTGTAATCTAATTAAACAGGGTCATTTAGACAAAATATTATGTCAACTTAGTTGATATGAATTCGTTATTCTATGTTATCATCATTTTTATGTTGGTAACCACTTTTTGTTCCTTAATTACATGTGCTTTTTCAGTATACAGAGAGACAACTGAATGACTGATGCAACCCGTGGCTTTGATAGCCACCTACCATGGCTTCCTTTATTATTATACTTTGGTTGTTCGAAAAGGGAACTTAATTACATCAGAACCACTTATTATTATGCAACCCGTGGTAGGTAGTACGCGCGAGTGATGGGCGTATTAACTTACAATTTTATTTATTTCATTTCTGAAATATTTGACGTGGTTCTGATGTGCGCCGCTCCTTGTTATTTAGATTTTTGTGGTCGCCCAGAGTTCAGCGCTTTTGTATATATATTTTTTTTAAATAAGATAGGGTCAAGCCTTTAATCTTATATTTTATTGATAAATTAAAAATAAAATGAATTCAAAAGAGTAAAAAAAATGAGTAATTGCTTAATGAGTATTGACCAAAAATAAAATAGAAATTATATCTCTTGTACCACTTAATTAATCAACTGAAAAATAGAACAAAATTTTTCTCTAAAGATTTGATTGCATTGCTCTCTTCATAATATGAAAATGACTCTCACGAAGACTCTTCTCAACTGCATAGGATACTTATTTTGAAAAATAGCACATAATGATTTGACATTTATCATTTCATCATATTTATGTGAGAACAATGGTAAAATCACGGCTTGTAAGAAGATGAACAATCGTGATGTCATTAAACCCTAGACCATCTTCTTTCCAAAGAACGAGTATAATTCTAGACCCTCTTCTTTCTTATCTCCACTCTTGACTAGATCTTGTTATATCGTCAAAGCTATAATTAATCCCTATTTTCTTAATTTCTCTTTTTATATTTAATTTTCTTAATGTCCCAGTTATATATATCTTTAAACAAGACATAACTGTTAAAATGAATTTGTATCTTAAATCATCTTTTTCCTAGATACTATTTTTAATAAATGAGGAAATCCATTGGTAGGTAGTAGTGTAGTACGAGTTATGGGCGTATTAACGTACAATTTAAATTATTTCATTTTTTTGAAATATTTGACGTGGTTTCGATGTGCGCCGTTCCTTGTTACTTAGATTTTTGTGGTCGCGCATAGTTCAACGCTTTTTTGTCTTATGGGCGACTAAATGTCAGGAATCAAACGTAGCGATCAATTAAATTGTATATAAAAGTCGAGTAGGTTGACGACAGATATAATGACAGAAGTATTATTTTTCCTTTTGCCTCGTGTTGCGTCCTAATTTTCCCTTAATAAATGAATGTTTGTTAATCTTTTCGGTTATCAAGGTAGTAGGTAGGGAAGCAGGAATTCAGACCGACATTTTTATTAATATTCAAAGTTTAATACAAATTATTAATTATGCCCGGAGTTCAAAACTTTCGCTAAAAATACTCAAACCGGCCAGAAAATGACAGGTTTACTCTCCCCCTAAACCGGCCAGGCCATTTCCTGGCCGGTTTACTCTTTTTTTTTTTTTTCTTTTTTTGTTTAAGACTATGAATAGCAAAATAGTAAAATCTAACACTAAAAATTGAAATTTTTTGTTTAAATTTTTTGTTAGATTATTTCTTGTGATTTATAATTACCATATTTATACTAAAATACACTGGATTACTGGAAATTATATTGAATTACACTAAATTACAATAACTTCGCTAATTACGCAAAATTACGCTAAAGTAGACCGATTATGTGCCATCTTTCATGAATCATTAATTAATTTCATTACTTCTTGTAATTCCGTAAAAAATAATAAAGTACACACAAATTGCAAATAGAGTCCACACAATTTTTACAACATGCATATAAATCACCTATTACTACCACGTCTAAATCCCCGAAGTAAACCACTTGCGAAAGATGACTTACGAGATGGCCTAGCAGGTGGCTCTGGTTGCTCAGTAGATGGCCCGGCTTGGGTTCCAGATGGCGCTGCTTGGCTTGTAGATGTCCCTGCTTGGCTTGTAGATGGCCTTGTTGTGCGTCTAGTAGTGGACCTCCTCGGTTGGATCACAGATGGCTCCCCTTGCACCCCAACCGCCTCTCCTCCTATGTCAACCGCATCTCCCATTGCTTCGGCATACATAGCAGCTGCATCTAAACGGCTCGTAGCTGAGCTACGCCGTGACCCTCCGGACCCACTTCCCAACGCCATTACTCGCTCATTTTCTGCTGCATTTGCTGCGTTTCTTGCCTCTGCATTTGCATGTGTTACTTAGTAAGTTGGTATAAATTGAAAAGAAAAATAATTTTGGATGAATGTTACATACCTCTTCGTTGCCTATCAGAAGTGGAACGGCGAGCCTGATGCCCCCTTCGTCTACCTTCTATTTCATCCATCGTCATTACATGACGGATGTGTTTTCGCCTCCCCTTCCTAATCCAACCACTACTCGGAAGGATTCTGTCTCCAACATTAGGAGGCCAGTCTCCCATATTGCCAATTGGAGAGAACACATGGTTCCAAGTACTGACAAGATAGGGTGTTTTATACCAGTCTGCAACAAAGTCGTCCTCTTGCCAGTTTCGGTCACGGCAAACAGCTAAGACATGAGCGCACGGAATAGAGGTTAATTGGATACCTCTGCAAGTGCATTCCATTTGTCTGTCGGGACCGCGCGTCACAATATACATGAACTCTCTGTGAGTGGGTTCCATGTTGCCCATGTCGCTACGGGTGCAAGGAACGTACTCATTTGGGAATGAAACTTGGTACTGACCTTGGCCCTGCGTGTAACGCACCAACCGCATTTTTCCAGCTTTCTCCCAACATTTTCTGATCTTCTGCAAAACTCGGTCAGACAGAACCTGTCCCTTGTCTTGTAATTCCATTGCTCGCTGACGCCGCTGAACAAACCATCTGTTGCACGTGTAGAACGTATCCTCCACTATGGCACAAACAGGCAATCTACGACTCGTTCGGAAGACATTGTTGAGCGACTCGGAGCCGTTTGTTGTCATGATACCAAACCGGTATCCTCCATCACAGGTTTGGAAAATTTTCTCATAATTGGATGGCTCTATCACATCATTAGGACGTACTTTGCCCACTCTCTTTAAATATGCATTACACTGCGGATTTAGTTGCACAAAAACAAAGGGGTGTTATTTCATTTTCATAAAATTCTTATAAGATAATTAAACGAAATGTTATAAGTTAGATATACATGAGCAAACTCTTCGAACATCTCTTTCAACCTTCTCGGCTTCTTCCTCTTTGCTCTTTCCCTGAACCTCCATCCGTACCATTTGTCTCCTCCATAGTTTTTGACTAGGTTGTCAGCAACATGCTGCATACAATACCTGTGCACAAAAAGCTCTGGAGGCCATCCGTATTCAGCTGTCAGTGCAGCTTTGATCCCCTTGTGCTGGTCCGATATGACACATACAAATTTACATGGGCCGAGCACTTTATTCCTCAACCACTGCAAGAAAAAACCCCAATTCTCAGTATCCTCATGCCGTACAATTGCAAATGCAATAGGCAACAATTGGTTCTCGGCATCGTAACCGCAAGCTATCAAAAGCCTCCCCTCATATCGCCCAGACAAGAAGCAGGCATCGATAGTGATCACTGGTCTCAGGTACTGGAACGCCGCAATGCATGGACCAAACGCCCAGGCTACGGCTCTGAACTGGGCAACACCTAGCATGATTTGTCCTGTTTCCTTATTCCGTACCGGGCTGGTCAAAAATTGGTGGGTCGAGCCGGGATTGTTGTGGCAAATTGCAAGCAACAGTGGTCTCAACAAGCTGTATGAAATCTCCCAACTCCCAAATTGTCGGGCTATTGCCAGCTCACGGCCCCTCCACAGTCGGTTGTATTTAGGTGTCACATTGTTATACACAGACAAAACAATATCTGCCACAGTCTGGATGCTCATACACGGGTCCTTTTTAATGGCATTCTCAATGACATCGGCAATGAGTGCTGCCGTCAGACATTCATGGTCGTCCCTCGTACTCTCAGTCCTACATGTGTGAGGCATGTCTTGCTTAGTTATAACCCATGCGTCTCCACATCCCGTCGGCTTTGTCCTAAGCTCGTAACGGCAATTCTTGTCCATGCACAGCAGAGTAACCTAATCCCTGTCACTTTTCCAAGATCTGAACACCTGATTCTTAGTTATATGGTGCTCTCTGATCTTCTTCATTATGTCTTCTTTGCTTTTAAAATATTGGTTTGCAGTCAGCTCATCTTTGTACTCAATCCGTTGCCTATAATAACCAATATCTGTTTCTCTAAACTCAGAAACATCATTGAGGTCTGGGAACGGGTGCATATCAGTCCGGCCACTAAGCGGCCCCCCTCATAAGTATGCCTTTCAGCTGTTTCAACCGGCCCGTCTTCATCGCAACCTTCCATGTGATCTGAATCCCCCCACATGTCTCCCTCAAATTCATCCCCGCTCCCCAGATCGTCCTCCGGTATTTCATTAATATCTTCAAAGTCCGGGCAGCTTGCATCGTCTACTGGTGCAGGTCTGGGGTAAGGTGAAACTGGAGGTAACGGTAAAGGAGTGGCATTTACGGATCTAGGTGGGGTTGAAACTGAGTGTCTTGGTCTGCCTCGATTGTGTCTAGGTGGGGATGCAACTGAGTGTCTTCGTTGAGGTGCTGGTGGAGTGACGTAGTTGTAGGGTTCTGGGTCAGGTTTGGTGAGAGGTAAGGTGGAGTCACGTCTGTAGGTTTCTGGTTGTGGGGTATAATATGGTGCCACTGATCCAGAGCGCGAACTTCCAACCCCGGGCTCTACCGGAACTCTTCTAGCAAATATTTCTATTAGAAAATTCCCTTCGGACCTCAAATAACCAAACATGCCTCTCCACGTACTCTCATCTACCAGTTTAGCAACAATCCATTTCCCGTTGGAGGGATGGCAATATCGGGTTGCCAATTCTAGGTCACACCTTTCTGGGTTGTAACCGGTGTGTGTGTAAACTATAGATTTCAGGTCTAAAAGTGAGATGTCATCTGGAATCATTAATGAATGAGCTGCATCTTTGTTGTAATACGCCCCTTGTGCACTATTAAGCATCTTCCCACCATAATATAATGAAATAAAGGCCATGGTAAACAAACTACATTTTAGAAAATGGTAAACATTGTCAGGTTACTAAATGGTAAACATTTGTCAGATAACTAAATAGTAAACAATTGACAGATTACTAAATAGTAAACAATTGACACATTTGTATAGGGTATAGGGTTTTGGGTTTTGGGTTTTGGGTTTTGGGTTATAGGGTTATAGGGTTATAGGGTTTAGGGTTATAGGCTTATAGGGTTATAGGGTTTAGGGTTTAGGGTTTTAGGCTTATAGGGTTATAGGGTTTAGGGTTTAGGGTTATAGGGTTTAGGGTTATAGGCTTATAGGGTTATAGGGTTTAGGGTTTAGGGTTTTAGGCTTATAGGGTTATAGGGTTTAGGGTTATAGGCTTATAGGGTTATAGGGTTTAGGGTTTTAGGCTTATAGGGTTATAGGGTTTAGGGTTTAGGGTTTAGGGTTATAGGGTTTTAGGGTTTTAGGGTTTAGGGTTATAGGGTTATAGGGTTATAGGGTTTAGGGTTTTTTTAATTAAATTTAAATTTTTTAATAATATAATTAATTATTCTATAAAATAAAAAATAATAAAAAAATAATAAAAAAACAAAATTTACCTTAACAGTGCGCTGCTGCCTCGGGCTGTGTGCCTTCATTCAGAGGGAGGGGGTGCCCTTTTATGGAGGTTTTGCGGGTTTTAAAAAAAAAAAAAAGAGTAAACCGGCCAGAAAATGGCCAGTTTAGGGGGGGAGTAAACCGGCCATTTTCTGACCGGTTTGGGTATTTTTAGCGAAAGTTTACAACTCTGGGCATGATTAATAATTTGTATTAAACTTTGGATATTAATAAAAATGTCGGGAATTCAGATCTTCCCCGTACCGTAATAGGGAATTTATTACAATTACTTGATCTGGACTGTTCTTTTAACTTGGCACGAATCTCGAAGTCCAATAATACTGCTCCATCCGTCAACCTGAATCTCAAAGCAGGTGAGAGTTAATCTCAAACCGTAAAGTGAAGAGAATCTTATACAGTAATGGAAAGGATACTTGTCCGAAAGCAGTATATTACATGAATGTGGTTAGAGCGGGAAAAATGGCACGGCAGAGCTGTCTCCGTCACGGAACGGCACGGCACGCGTGTTAGTTACGCGCCGTGACTCGCGTGTCCCGTGCTGTGACCATTCGTGTGCCGTGCTCATCTTTTAAAACTTTGGCACGGCACGGCACGTGAAAGATTTAGTCACGGCACGGCACGATATGTAGTCACGCGAGTCACGTATAATTAGGACCATTAGATATTGATTTGATGGTGAATCTTGAATAAACTAACCTAAATTATGATTAAATGGTCACACGAGTCACATATGGTCACTGCACGTTTAGTCATGGCGTGACTCACGTGGCATGACCATTTGCGTGCCGTGACCACTCCTTGACATTTTGGTCACGGCACGGCACGTGAAAAACTAACTTGGTCACGACACGGTGTGTTAATCACGGCATGGCACGGCGTGTTAGCCACAAGTTGATAACAGAAATATTTTCTATTTCTAATAGAAGGATAATATTTTGAATTCTTCTTCAATTTATTTTATTATTATTTTTAAGTAAAGTTGAAACTCAAGTAATCTAATTGTTTTTAATATTAATAAGAAATCATCTATTTATATTTTAAACATGTAAACTCCCTCACAGAGAGTATTGTTTTTGTCACTTGACTAAATGTTGGTTCTCGAGTTCTCATTCACTTGCATAGAACCAAAATTTTTATCCCTTTACCACACAAAGAGCATTATTTGTTGATTATTTTATGCACAAACTTCAGCAAACGCATAATTTTTTTGGCTTTTTTTCTTCATGAAAAAACAGAATAACAGTAGAAATAGTTATTTTACTAATTTTGACTATGAATTTTCAAAACAAATTAAAATGAAATTGAATATTGAAAAGTAAATTTATAAATAAGTTATTAGACACTGTAAAGATTTAAGTATTGAGAGAGTTTTTTGAATATGAGTATTTCTTATTTTTTATCAATCTATTTTACAATCTGATCTCTGGGATATATATATTTCTATGCTCTACTGTACCGTTGGTACCTAGGAATTGGTACCAACGGTAACTTCCTATTCTATGACATAACATCTATTATTTCCATATTTATAGTTTTGCCCTTTTTCTATTTTAGTCCTCTAACTACCTCTATTCTCAACACTCCCCCTCAAGCTAGGATTATAAATATCGGTTAATCCAAGCTTGTTCGTTATTTCTTCAAATGCCCTCGGAATGAGACCTTTGGTGAAGATATCGGCCAATTGGTCTTGGCTCTTTACGTAGGGAGTTTCAATTTCCTTCGCTTGAACTTTTTCTCGTATAAAATGGCAATCAACTTCGATATGCTTCGTTCTCTCATGAAACACCGCATTCGAGGCGATATGCCTTGCCGCATTGTTGTCGCAAAACATCTTCATTGGTTTATCAATTTTGAAATTCAATTCTTCTAGTAGTTGTTTTATCCAAGTGAGCTCACTTGCGGTAGATGCCATGGCACGATATTCCGCTTCCGCACTTGATCGCGCCACGACATTTTGCTTCTTGCTTTTCCATGTGACTAAGTTTCCACCTACAAATGTGCAATAGCCGGTTGTTGATTTTCTATCGAAACTCCCGGCCCAATCTGTATCGGAATAGCCACATACTTCGTTAGATTTATTATTTTTCATCCATATACCCTTCCCGGGTGATTTCTTTAAGTATCTCAAAATTCTATCTATTGCATCTAAATGCGGCTTTCTTGGTGAGTGCATAAATTTACTAATTTGACTCACGGCATATGAAATATCCAGTCTAGTTACCGTTAAGTAAATTAATTTTCCTACAAGTCGTTGGAATTGGTTAATATCTTCCAACAATTCTCCATCTTCGGTATTTAGTTTACAATTACTATCTATGGGTGTTGAAGCCGGTTTTGATCCCAATTTGCCCGTTTCTTTTAAAAGGTCAATGGTATATTTCCTTTGTGAAATAAATAATCCCTTGGTTGAGTGGGCTATTTCAATTCCTAAAAAATATTTAAGTTTACCGAGGTCTTTTATTTCGAATTTTTCTTTTAAATATCTTTTCACAATGTCAATTTTCTCATGATTATTTCCGGTTATGATTATGTCATCAACATAAACAAGAACTATGGTAGTATCATTATTTTCATGTTTAGAAAATAAAGATGTATCGGATTGGCTTACTTTAAAACCGCAAAAACTTAAATATTGAGATAATTTGCCATACCATGCCCTTGGAGATTGTTTAAGTCCGTAGATCGATTTTTTTAACCTACAAACAAGGTTAGTATTGTTTTCTTTTACATGACCCGGTGGGAGGGTCATATAAACCTCTTCTTCAAGTGTTCCTTGAATGAATGCATTTTTAACATCCATTTGATGTAAATTCCAACCATTGTTTACCGCTATCGAAACTAAATTCTTATGGTATTCATCTTTGCTACCGGAGCAAAAGTTTCTTGGTAATCAATACCGTATGTTTGGGTATACCCTTTGGCAACTAGCCGGGCCTTATATCTTTCTATGGATCCATCGCTTTGGTATTTTATTTTATAAACCCATTTGCATCCTAAGGGTTTTTTGTCTTTTGGTAACGGTACAATGGTCCATGTATTATTTTTTTCTAAGGCTTGAAGTTCCTCTTTCATAGCCTTGTACCACACCGGTTGGCTTATGGCTTCCTCAAAATTTCTTAGTTCTTCCGTTTTTGAAATTGAACTAAGGAATGCATAATATTTTTTTGAAATATTTTTGCTACTTTTTGAAATTGAACAAGTTCAAATATTTTGCTACTTTTTGAATTTGAAATTACAAAAGGAAGTCTATTATGCTTTGCTAATTTGCATACTTCACAATTACTACAATCTAAATTTGAAAAATCAAAAATACATTTTAAAATCCTATCGGAGGGATGCCCAATTCTCTTATGCCATAAACTCCCCATGTCTTGCATTTTTGTGTTGTAGTTGAGTTTTTGGCTTTTCAAAAAATATAGTCCATTTTGGAAAACTCCTTCACCAATCATCCTCTTGGATGTTATATCCTGAAAAAATACATTTTTTGAAGAAAATATAATTTCACAATTTATTTCTTTCGAAATTTTTCCTATTGATAATAAATTTGAGGTGCAATTTTTTACATGTAAGACATTTTTAAATTCTTTCATAAATAAGTTGATTGAACCATAACCACAAATTTTCATTTTTTCTCCATTTGCAACATACACAAATTCTTGGCCTTCGCTTTTTTGTAATTATACAACATTTTTATATTTTCGGTCATGTGATCGGTTGCACCGGAATCTAAAATCATACTGAATTATTTTTGGAATATTCTAAATTTAGATTTCCTAAATATGTACATATTTTTTGTTTTATTTCATCTTTTTCGGGTTCAGATCTGTCTAGGCTTCCATTTAACCTTCTAATTGGTATACAATACAATTCTGATTTGGGCTTGGTTTTATTTTGCTGATATGAGGTATTAAATTAAACTGGGCCTTAGAAAAACCTTTGTTAGGCTGCAGCAGCCCATTGAGCTGTGAGAGGAGGGATTTTATTTCTTCCCGGGTTGCTCCAGCGCCGGATCCAGAGATCACTCCAGACCCGATATTTTTTATTTCTCTCTTTTCTTCTTCTTGCGCCGCACCAACAAAGGAGATTTTTTTCTTCTCCCCCTGACTGCTGCCGCCTTTCTCCTTCCACCATTTCGGTCTTAGATCGGGGTGGAGAAACCAGCACTTGGTTTGCTCGTGTCCCTCCTTTTTACAGTGCTCGCACCGTTTCCCTTTTTCTTGAAAGTTAGGGTTTGCTCGGAAATTGGGATTTTGTCGAATCGAGGCCATGGCTAGATCCTCCGACTTCTCTTGCACGGCTGAGGTACCTGCCATGACGAGACGTCTCGATTCTTCACCTTGAAGAAGAGACATTGCGTCGTCAAGATTCGGAAGCTCGGCCGATAGCAAGATTTGGGCTCGGATTTGTTCGTATGATTCATCAAGCCCTGCTAGAAATTGGTACACTCGTTCTTGTTCTCTTTCTTTGATGATTTGAGCATCGGAAGTTTTGACGAGATAGAGGTTCAATTCCTCCCATCTTCGTTTTAATTCGCCTATGTACTCGATGATGGTTCTGTTTTTCTGTGAGGATTGATGGATTTCTTTTTTGAGATGATATATATGGGCATGATTACTTTTTTTGCTAAAGTGTTTGTTGATGGCATCCCACATCTCCTTTGCGGTGTCAGTATAGAGAAATAGATCAATCATGTTGGGTTCTATGGATTGAATCAGAGAATTCATGGCCTTGAGGTCTGATTTCTTCCATTTTTTGTACTCGGCATTTTCTTTCTCTTTATCTGGCATTTTTGCATCACCAGTGACATTTTCGTACAAATCTCTTTCGTTTAGTGAGAGAACCGCAGCTCTGGCCCATGATTGAAAGTTTCGATCGTTGAGCAACGTGGTAGTTAGGCGGGACGACGGCACTGAGGTGCTGTTGTTTGTTACCTCTGCCATGTTGGATTCACTATTTCAATCGCAACTATTCGTTGATTGAATTTTTCTGAGGCTTTATGAGCAATGCTCTGATACCATGTAAAGATTTGAGTATTGAGAGAGTTTTTTATGAATATGAGTATTTTTTATTTTTATCTTTTTATCGATATATATTACAAAATGATCTCTGGTGTATATATACACCTCTAAGTTCTATTGTACCGTTGGTACCTAGGAGTTGGTACCAACGGTAACTCCCTATTCCTATTCTATGACATAACCACATATATTATTTTCATATTTACAATTTTGTCCTTTTTCTATTTTAGTTCTCTAACTACCTCTCTTCTCAACTGATACGTATATAACAAATAATCCAACAATTTCTTTTTTGCTGTTGCATATAAACAAATAATCTAACAATTAAATTTCCTTCGATTTAAATATTTTTTTGCATCAAAACCGTTAATTAATTTCGAATTAGGTGACTCGTAAATTAATTTACTCTTGCCAATTATCTTACTTTGTTTCTTTTTCTGCGCGTCATTCTTGACATCCTTCTTTTAATTCAAGATGTTCGTTCGGAAATACTCACAAGTGACAGATTGACACGTGTTCACATCACAGAGCACTGCAAGATCTGTAATCTCTGAAGCAAATACTTAGACTCATGGGCCGTATTGAGACTGGACCTCATGCATTTTAGTTCCCTCTTCTCAAGGGCCCATATACCCAACTGCCTAGAATTAAATGGGCCCAGTAAAGATAATAAAAAAATGTAGCTATGTGGCCTTTTGCGACCAGAGTTTGCTCAGGCTTACTGGGCCAAACGACAAATTATCAGCACAACTGTTGTTTCGTGATTGATTGCATTTCCATACCTATTTAGATATAGGAGATCCGTTTTAAGATTCGTGCTAGTCAGGTTCATATTGTACTGGATCTGAATTCTGTGAGTTGGGTTAGCCTGTGTCGGGCTGATTTGTGTTTCTGCTCAATGCAGAAAACCTGTTCTGTATCAATTTTTTTTTTATTTAGCATATAACGCTATATAATTAAAAAAAAAATGGTCATTAAATCATAGACCCTCTTCTTTCTAATGTCCACTCTTGACTTGATCTCGTTATATCCTCAAATATATAATCCCTATTTTCTCAATTTCTAATCTTATATTTAATTTTCTTAATGTCCTAGTTATATCTTTAAACAAGACATAACTGTTAAAATGATTTTGTATCATAAATCATATTTTTCCTAGATACTATTTTTATTTGAAATGATTAATTAATTTCTGTCTCTTTGGTTTATAAATTAATATATAATTGTTAACAGGCTTAAGTTGGTTCATCATCAAGGCTGGTGAGATTATTGAAAAAGGGCCCACATCCTTAGAAATGCTGTGTAAATCCAGTCATGAGTCATGACTCATAATAAATGAGAACATCTCCAGGACGTTTTTCTTTGTCAATATATCAATATCATGATAAATGAGGGTTCACCAATAATAGTAGAAAATATTGAATGTTGCCAGTCAGATCCAGACCATCCATCTGAGTATGGGACCTGAAATATACCGCCAATAAGAGCATAGTAATAAAATTAACGAATAATGAATACTTACAATCTAATTAAAAATTTAGAACCATGCAAATCTTTTTCTCCATTCCAAATTAGTTTTTTTTTTTTTTTGAAAACTTGAGAGGAGCTGTCATGTGTTCTATATTAAGAAAAAACGAAGCATCCATTCCAAATTAGTTGCTATGATCACTAGAAGATATGAATGGAACAAATGAAAAGGCTAAAATAAATGGACTGGTGGACATCTGGAGAAATTTATTAAATATATATGTTCCACCCACTGCCATCTAGCTAGGACCCACCCACATAACCACTTTTTCACGCTATAATGGGCTCATATTGAACAATGAATTGGTTGAAGTGTCATTTTCCATTGAACTAGTCAATTGCATTAATTAGCATAAGCACAAAGTATTACTATAGCTAGAGCGCTTTTTCTTTCTTGCTACACTGGAATACTAAATAGATGTCTTAGTTTTTCTGCAACATAGTTGTTATCTTACCACGGAAAGTCCCCATCAATCAGGAAACAAATCTGATGTTAGTCCTTGGGAATAATAGGAACCTGTTATTCCTATCTTAACCATTGATCTTCATTGAGATTTGCGCATGAAAATTTACTTCGTTGAGATTTGTGCATGGAAAAGTTTGAACGATTGGGATCGGAATAACAGATTTATTTGATAGATTTATTTTATGCAAAACTATACCGCAATTCATAAACCCTAGATTTGCCGTGATCCTCTAGTGAATCTAAAATCTGAAATTTTAAATTACCTTGGTCTATAGCCATGATCTTCCAGAGAGACACAATCACCGTTGATCACCGGAAGCCTTTAGATCTCCAAGTAATCCCTCTCGAGTCCGATGGAGAGAGCAAGAGAGACGGTAGCGGCAACACTTTGTTCTACACAAGAAGAATACCCGAATCACAAGTTCTATCTTTTCCGACAAACCCTTTTTCTAAATTTCTCAAAACCTTTCTCTTAATCTCTGTTATTTTGGTTTTGGGGAGAATTCGAGAAAAATGCCAAAGGTCCGAAATATAAGAAGATAGCAAATAGCTTTTATTAAATGCCAAAAATTGAATAGGCTTGAATGGGCATGAATAGGCGCTGGCTGTCATTTATTAATTAATTAATTAATTAATTAATTAATTACTGTAGCCTATTTTCTTATTGGATCCTTAGCGGGTTTGAATTCAGAACTTGTCTTATTGGGTATTTTCTTATTTACCGAACATTGCCGCATTTGATTGTGTTCCCCAGGGACCAATAGCATAATTGTATTATTTATAAACTTTATATAATTTAGACCATCACTAAATCATAAAGTTATTAATACGCATTCTACACATTAAAGGCCCCACTTCTCATGACACATATTAAACACGATAAATAATACTTAATTTGATCACTTCATAACGGGTCTAATTAGATATATGATAGTCTAATATTCAATATATATTTATATCACATATAAGCCCATATATGTTGTAATTAATTAAAATTGATTCCAACAATCTCCCACTTGGGCTATATGTATATCCAAATATATATATTGATAAAACCGAATTGAGTACTCAAGCTATGCTATCAAAGCCTTTTGTGTCATCAACCAATTCCGTCCATCAATCATATTCACAAGGACTTAAGCAGTATTCGTCTCATAAATCGAAACTAAACCAACATAAATCACTGTGTAAACATAACTGAATAACATGAATCATGAAGGGGATGTGTAGTTTGGGAATTACATGCAATGAGATCTACATGCCTATCTCCAATTTGGTCACTTTATCTTAATTTGATTTTGAGGTCAATCATGAATTCAGAGTGCATAATAAACTAAGTAACTGAAAGCTGAATAATTGAAATCTGAATAACTGATGTATGAATAACTGCATGATACATACAAATAATAGAATATCATAAAAAAGTTAACTGCATGATATATGTAAAAGTATATCATATAAAACATAAAACATGATACATAAAATACAGACTCCCACTAAATCTGACAATCCTCTTTAACACAGATACCCATGTGAGTAACATGCTCGTGAAACTGTTTGGGTACCAATCCCTTAGTCAGTGGATCTGCCAGCATGGATGTTGTACCAATATGCTCAATACTTATAAGCCCACTCTGAACTCTTTCCTTCACAGCAAGAAACTTAATGTCGATATGTTTGGATTTCGACGAGCTCCTGTTGTTGTTGGAATACAGTACTGCTGAATTATTGTCACAATATATCTTGAGTGGCAACTTAATAGCATCCACAATACGCAGCCCAGTGACAAAATTCCTTAGCCATATTCCATGGTTCGATGCCTCAAAACACGCAATGAATTCGGCTGCCATGGTGGAAGAAGCAATCATGGTTTGCTTTGCACTCCTCCAAGAAATAGCTCCTCCAGCCAACATAAAAATATAACCAGATGTTGACTTCATTCTATCCACACAGCCCGCAAAATCAGAATCAGTATATCCAATGACCTCGAGCTTATCTGATCTCCGATATGTCAGCATATGATCCTTCGTTCTTTGCAAGTATCTAAGTACCCTCTTGGCTGCTTTCCAGTGATCCATACCAGGATTACTGAGATACTGGCCTAACATTCCTGTGATGTACGTAATATCCGGACGTGTACACACCTGAGCATACATCAGACTTCCTACTACCGAAGCATATGGAATCTGGTGCATTTCTGATTTCTCAAGTTCTGTCTTTGGACACTGATTGAGACTAAATTTGTCTCCTTTTGCAACAGGGGTATTTCCTGGTTTGCAATGTTCCATACCATATCGCTTGAGAATTTTATCGATATATGCTTGTTGTGAAAGCCCTAAAATACCCTTGTTTCGATCTCTATGTATTTTAAGGCCTAACACATATGATGCTTCACCAAGATCTTTCATATCAAAATGCCTGAAAAGAAATCTCTTAGTTTTACGCATCATGTTTATATCGTTACTGGCAAGCAATATGTCATCAACATATAAAATCAGAAACATAAACTTACTCCCACTGAACTTGTGATATATGCATTCATCCACCAAGTTAGGCTCAAATCCAAATGAGACAATTACTTGATGAAATTTGAAATACCACTGTCGAGACGCTTGCTTGAGTCCATAGATGGATTTATTTAATTTGCAAACCATCTGCTTTGAGTTATTTTCATCAATCTCAAAGTTAGGTGGTTGCACTATATAAATGGTTTCATCAATGTCGCCATTGAGAAACGCAGTCTTAACATCCATCTGGTGTAACTCAAGATCAAAATGTGCCACTAAAGCCATAATAATTCTGAAGGAATCTTTCATAGACACAGGTGAGAAAGTTTCCGTAAAGTCAATGCCTTCTTTCTGAGAGGATCATCCTCCATCATGCCAATGTCGAATTCATGTTCTTGAAGGAACACAACATAATCCTTAGATATTGCGCTTCTTCTCTCTCTGGTGGACCGCCTTAAAGGCACTGTTTCTTGAAGTTCTTGAGGTGGTATAGGTTCCTCTTCAACATCAAGATTGTCTTGTATTGGATTCTCTTCCATTTCTGGAGGTTCATTTACTGTATGTTCATTCACTGTACGATCCTGAACCAATGAGTCTCCAGATATTCTTATTACAATTGGTACCATCGCTGGCGCCTCTTGTATAGGAGAATCTTGTTTCTCTTCAAAGACAATTTGATTTGTATTTCCCCCTTGAACCATAACATCCTCAAAGAACTTAACTGTATTTGTCTCGAAAATTGTTCAATTATTGGGATTATAAAATTTATACCCCCGGGACCTTTCTGCATATCCGACAAAATAGCAGCTAACTGTCCTTTCGTCTAGCTTTTTCTCTTGTGGCCTATAAGGCCGAGCTTCAGCCGGACAACCCCAGATTCTCAAGTGCTGGAGACTAGGTTTCCGCCAGGTCCACAATTCATATGGAGTTTTGTTAGCCGCCTTAGTCGGTACCCGATTAAGAATATATGCTGCTGTCTTAAGTGCTTCTCCCCAGAGGTTCAGTGGAAGTGAGGTATGAGAAATCATACTCCTCACCATCCCTATTAATGTTCGATTGCGCCTTTCAGCCACACCGTTCATTGCGGGCGAACCCGGCATTGTATACTGTGGCACAATTCCATTTTTCTCTAGAAATTTAGCAAAAGGCCCTGGACATTGTTCTCCTGAGCCGTCATACCGACCATAGTATTCACCACCACGATCCGATCTGACGCTTTTAATCCTTTTGTTGAGCTGTAACTCAACTTCAGTCTTGAAGGATTTAAATGTGTCCAAAGTTTGAGCCTTTTCTTTAATTAAAAATATATAACCATATCTAGAATAATCGTCAATGAAACTGATAAAATATACATGTCCATTCCTAGTAGCTGTAGGGAATGGCCCACATATGTCTGTATGTATTAGTTCAAGGACATCTGTCATACGATTGGCTGTATATTTGCGCATGCTTGTTTGTTTTCCCTTAGCACACTCAATGCACGGACCGAGATCCGACATGTCCAAGGGCCACAGAATATCACTTTGAATGAGACGTGTTATTCTCTGTTGAGAAATATGACCTAAACGCTTATGCCAAAGTGCAGCTGAATCCTGATGTGTTAATTTCTGTCTAACGTTTCGAGTTTCATTGTTCAAGGTCTCATTATAGGAAGCAACAGTATCTAAAGCATAAAGATTATCCAAAACATATAGAAAATCAGAAGCAACCAGATTGGAGTTTTGATACAAACCAAATTTTCTATCTCCAAATGAACAAGTAAAACCTAAGTTGTCCAATGTAGAAATAGAAATTAAGTTCCGCCTAAAAGACGGTACAACAAAAGTATCGAACAAATCCAAATACAAGCCAGTTTTCAAAAGTAATCTAAAATGCCCTATAGCTTCAACTTCTGCCTTGTTTCCATCGCCCACATAGATGTATCTTTCACCATCACTTGGCTTCCGGTAACTTCGGCAACCCTGCATAGACACAGAAATGTGAGTAGTTGCACCCGAATCTATCCACCATGTGTCTATTGAAACTGAAACTGTATTAACTTCTTCACAAACAAAAGAAAAATTAATACCTTTCTTGACACGCCATGCGTGATAGTTGGTACAATTCTTCTTTACATGCCCTTCAGATCCACAGAAGAAACAACCCTTCTTCTTTTCTTTATTTGGCTCCGATCCGGTAACCAGTTTTTTATCCTTCATGGGCTTCTTCTGCGAGCTTGTAGTTGCAGCATCTGAATTGGCCTTACGTTTCTGTTTCCCTTTTCCTTTAAAGGTAGAAGCAATGTTTGCGCTTTCGCTCTTATCCGACTTCGACCTCTCTTCCTCCTGAACACAGTGTGAGATGAGTTCATTAACTGTCTATGAGTCCTTCTGACAGTTGTAACTCACCTTGAACTGTCCAAATGAGGCAGGAAGAGAGTTAAGGGCCAAATATACTAGCATATCATTCGATATATCTAGCTAGCTTATGTCCCTTCAGTTTAGAAGCGGTATGCATCATTTCAAGAATGTGCTCCCTGACATTGCTCTTACCATGGTACTTCATTGTGCAGAGTTTGTTTAATAGAATGCCTATTTCAGCCTTCTCATTCCGGACAAACCTCTGCTCAAGTTCCTAAGATAGTCTTTAGCAAGAGTGGAATCAGAAATTAGTCCCCTAAAACTTTCAGGAATGGTCTTTTGCATGACCCGGAGACACAAGCGATTTGACCTCATCCACCGTGCATGTGCAGTTTGTTTCTTTTCAGAACTAGTTTCAACAGGCACAGTAGGTTTGGCCTCCTGTAACGCTATGTCCAGGTCAAGGCACCCAAGGATAATCTCAAGATTATCTTTCCAATCCTTGTAATTAGAACCCGTCAGCATCGGAATGCTATTGATGCCGGCTGTAAGATCAGTAATTTTTGCTGAAAAATATTCACAAAGAACGAATCATAATTACCGAATTATAATAAAAATCAAAATAAGGCATATTCCATCAACTAAGTATCTTCGAACATAGTGCTCTTTGGAGTCAATTATTATTCTAAGATAAATAGGTGTAGCAATTGAATATAATAGTCCATTTGATGTCAATAAGTCAACCTTCCTTTGGGCCGATTAACTAATTACATCCAAAACTTAATGACTATTCTCCATTCATTACCACAAGCATACACATACAATATTTGATTATTGTCTTTCCTTTGGGCCAGTCCAGTAACCAAACATCATATGCATATTTACTGTGTATAAATTGGCAAATGATCAAAGCCAGTATGAGAGCTTACTTTGGCAAGATGATACCTTGATAATATTGATTTAATATTATCCAAAAAACAATTATTTTTATTTTTTATTTTTTTAATCAAAATTTGGCTTAACCGAATTAATCATAATGGGCTCATGAAATGGCATAAAACTATATAAGATAATAAATAACATGAGCCCAAATCATAAGTGAGATAGTATGATCCAAGGCACGATGGTCTCCATTGTAAGAATCCACTTGACAATAGCCATCATCCATCCTTCATGTAATCTTCTTTATTCTAACCAAATTACTACTCTAATAGCAGACCGTATAAATGATACATATAAGCGACATGCAAGTCACTTTTAATTATAAAATTAATTAATTCACAGGGCACCTTAGGCCGCTTTTACACACATCATTCATTCATTCATTACAACATATCATACAAGGCAACAGGATCATACTATTCACATATTTCATAACTGCAAAAAAGAGTTAGGAATAGAAACCAAAATAGACTTCCTAACGGCGGCAGTCCCTTATAACCAAATATAGTAAACAAAAGTTTACTTGACCAAATAATTAAATTACTGATCTGTTATGGTTCGGAAATAATGCAGCGGAATACAGGTCAGAAATTTGCACCATAAATTTTTGCCATATAATTAATTGCCTTGAATAGAGAATTAATTGCACTTTTAATTTGAATCTGAAATGGTCCGCAATTTATTATCATAAATAACAGTCCATTAAGGCAATTAATTATACAAATCAGAATCCATTAAGGAAATCAGAGGCGCATTTCAAGCAAGTTAATGGCATATCAAAATTTCCTAAATATACGGCAATTTACATTATTAGGATATCTGAACCGTTTGGCATATCTGAACCGTTTGAGCATATGAATCCAAATATGAATCTGTTGGGCATATCTGAAATAATATATGATATACTATTCACATTACCTAATATAAATCCAAATGTGAATAGTACTTCCAAAATAATGGTCCGCAGTATCTAAATTTGGATTCATATCTAAATTTATTTATTTTATTTTATTTTCAAATAACAGCGGTTGACTTATTCAACAATTGCACAATTTGGCTCAGATATTTGGACAATTATTTATTCATAATATACAAATTGCCGAACAGAAATTTTGTTTTAACAGATTAATTAGCGCAAATCAAATTTCCAAAATCAGATTAACGAAAATCAATGAGTCTCCAGACATTTAACGAATATTTGGAGAATCAAAGCAGAATATTTAGCGCAATTAACAGATAATCAGAATATAAAAATCTGAACTAGAAATGATTTCCGAACCATAATCAGAATTTAACGATTCAACTAGAGTAAGCTCTGATACCAATTGGTAGATTTATTTTATGCAAAACTATACCGCAATTCATAAACTCTAGATTTGCCGTGATCCTCTAGTGAACCTAAAATCTGAAATTTTAAATTACCTTGGTCTGTAGCCATGATCTTCCAGAGAGACACAATCACCGTTGATCACCGGAAGCCTTTAGATCTCCAAGTAATCCCTCTCGAGTCCGATGGAGAGAGCAAGAGAGACGGTAGCGGCAACACTTTGTTCTACACAAGAAGAATACCCGAATCACAAGTTCTTTTCCGACAAACCCTTTTTCTAAATTTCTCAAAACCTTTCTCTTAATCTCTGTTATTTTGGTTTTGGGGAGAATTGGAGAAAAATGCCAAAGGTCCGAAATATAAGAAGATAGCAAATAGCTTTTATTAAATGCCAAAAATTGAATAGGCTTGAATGGGCATGAATAGGCGCTGGCTGTCATTTATTAATTAATTAATTAATTACTGTAGCCTATTTTCTTATTGGATCCTTAGCGGGTTTGAATTCAGAACTTGTCTTATTGGGTATTTTCTTATTTACCGAACATTGCCGCATTTGATTGTGTTCCCCAGGGACCAATAGCATAATTGTATTATTTATAAACTTTATATAATTTAGACCATCACTAAATCATAAAGTTATTAATACGCATTCTACACATTAAAGGCTCCACTTCTCATGACACATATTAAACCCGATAAATAATACTTAATTTGATCACTTCATAACGGGTCTAATTAGATATATGATAGTCTAATATTCAATATATATTTATATCACATATAACCCCATATATGTTGTAATTAATTAAAATTAATACCAACATTATTTCCCATCAATCATAGTGATCAGAAACCTATGCCAGAAGGTTTCCCTCGGGTAACTGTCTAACATGTAGGATGATTTATCACCTATTTGGTGCAAAGAATATAATAAAAATAATTTAGCAACCAACCTGATCGCAAGATAAAAATCATAATTCAATTTCCATTCCATTACTTTTCTTTATTGAAGGTCACTTTACATTTACCTCCAAATTAATCAAACATGGTTTTCCTGCTCCTTCTCAAGGCTTGTACTTTTCATCTACATTATATATCCAGATCAACAGCGTACACATTGCATTAAAACTCCAATTTAATTATCCTTGATTTTGGTAGATGAACAAAGAGATGATTTCTAAAATATCCACAATTACTCTCTTTCTCCTTTCTTTCTCACCTTTTGCCATCCCAATCGATACCTTACTGAGCGCTCAAAACCTTACAGATGGAGAGACTCTTGTCTCACCAAAATCTGTATTTAAGCTCGGGTTCTTCAGCCTTGGTTCATCCAGCAACCGTTTCGTGGGTATATGGTTCACAGCCTCGCCAGACACTGCTGTATGGGTGGCAAACAGAGATAGTCCCTTGAACAACACCTCGGGCACACTAACCTTAAATAAGAGAGGGTCAATAATGCTGTATGATTCAACAGGAAGGACCGTATGGTCGTCTAGCTCTAACTCCTCAAGTGATGCCAATGATTATAGTCCAATATTGGAGCTGAATGATTCTGGAAATCTTATACTGAAAGATCAAATGAGCAATAGCATCATATGGCAAAGTTTTGATCATCCAACGAATACATTGCTTTCCGGCATGAAAGTTCGCAAAAACTTCAGGACTGGCTTTGAGACATATCTCTCTTCCTGGAAAAGCAGCAATGACCCATCAGAAGGTAACTACAGGTTTATCTGGGACACTGACGGTGCTCCTGAGATTATTGTCTGGGACCGTTCGCAGATAATTGGCCGTACTGGTATTTGGAATGGAAAATTTTTTAGTGGGGTACCCCAGATGTTATCTTATAATTATCAAAACATGTTTAATTTCATAGTTGTGTGGGATCAAGATGAGGTGTCATATGGATTTGAAGCTACGTCAACCTCGACCATGTCCCGGTTAGTGCTGCACGAATCTGGTATAGTTCAACGTTTTCTCTGGGATCAACCTCATCAATCCTGGATCGGGTACCCCATGGCAGGAAGAGATGAGTGCAGCCAATACGCAAGGTGTGGGCCTTTCAGTATTTGCCAGATTAATGATAAGCAAGCCTGTAGTTGTCTGAGATGATTTGAGCCACTGACACCAATGGAGGGGAACATGAGAAACACTTCTGGTGGGTGTAAACGCATGTTACCGTTAGGTTGTAGTGCTAATAGTGATGGGTTTTATGAAATTCAAGGAGTGATGCTACCATATTCGCATAACGCAACTGTTGATGCGATCATCAGTGTTACGGAGTGCAGGAGCAAGTGCTTGATGAATTGCTCATGCATGGCATATGCCCCCTTGGATATCATGGGACAAGGGAGCGGCTGTGTTATGTGGCAAACTGTACTTACTGATACGAAGTACATTGATGGTGGACAAGTTCTTTATGTGAAGGTTCCAAAGTCTGAGCTTGGTGAGTTTTCTCTCAATTTTCACTTGCTTATGAATTCATAACTTGTAGTTGTAGGGATTCTTTTAATTTTTTTTTCTTTGGAAGTAATGACAGTATTCTGTTTTAGCAATAACAACTATGTCAATAGAAAGTTACAGTAAATAAGAGTTTCAGAAGATTTGTTTTGATGCATTTTTGTTTAATATCAGAAACAAAATTCACTTTCCATATTGTGTGTTAGCTAGTTTAATATCAGAAACAAAATTCACTTTCCAATTTAGATTTTAAGAAACTGTCTTTCAATGTAGGTACAAATCATAGCAAACGGAGGGCAGCAACTATTGGAATAATATCAAGTAGCATAATATTAGTGCTCCTCATATCTTCAATTGTATGTCTACTATGGAGGAAAAAGATGAGATATTCAAAACAAGGTAACAGTAGGGTTTTAAATAAAATCTGATTAATCTGACTATTCTGAATGACCCAACCAATCCAACCCGAAACGTTGCGGATTTAGAATTCAATTGGTTAGATATGGATTCTATTTTGATAAATCCTGCAAATAAATTTTGGATACGTATCTTGTAAAATGGTTGAGTAAACCCAACCACATTACATTATTTTTCTGAAGAAAAGTTAGGTATACATAACTATAAAAGTAATATAATATAGAAATTATGTGCATATTGTTAACTTTAATTTTTAAAACTTCATCTACTATAGTTAGAGTATATAACATTCTTATTGGTAAATTTTTCCAATTATAAATTATTGGTTCTTATGATTTTTAGAAATAACTTTTTTTAAGATGAAACGCACTGAACTCACAAAACCCCCACCGTCTAACATCAAACTCTGATTGAATGATTTATATCTCAACTGATTAGTTACGGATCGAAAATTTTGTAACCCGACTATAGCAAATTGGATTAACAATCTCAATGACCAGACCTGTTCATAACAGAGATTGCAGATGCAAATAAAAATTTCTGCTTTTAGAAGTCTTTGTAATTCATGCAGCCATATCTTCTACCACAGGTAACAGCCTGAAGTATTTGATGCGAAATGAGTCGTTCAAAGGAACAGATCTCCCTGTCTTTGACATGGACATGATTTTACGTGTGACAGATAACTTCTCAAATGAAAATAAATTAGGAGAAGGTGGATTTGGCATTGTCTACAAGGTACTTTTTGCTATATATTTGTATTAGGCTCACATGTTTGTTCAGAAGAAATACAGTTAATATTAAAAAAAAAGGCTAATGTGAAAAACAGTTAAGGGAAAAAATAATACTGCAAAAACAAACTATCTGTTATTCACCTCATCAAAAGGCACTCACAAAACATGTCAGGGTCAATTGCCTTGTGGCCAAGAAATCGCTGTGAAAAGGCTATCAAGAGAATCCTTGCAAGGAATAAACGAGTTCATGAACGAAGTCGTGGTGGTCGCAAAGCTACAGCATAGGAACCTTGTTAGACTCCTTGGATGCTGCATTGAGAATAATGAGAGAATATTGATTTACGAGTACATGGCCAACAAAAGTTTAGATTTTTATATCTTTGGTATGCATCTCAACTTCGAAACACTATTAATTTATCATTCTAAAGTTCTTCCTTACAATTTCATATGTTGGTAACTCATGTAAGATGTAACAGATGCTACAAGGCGTGCCTCCTTAAATTGGACAATGAGATTAGAAATTGCAGTTGGGATTGCTAGAGGGCTTCTTTATCTTCATCAAGACTCAAGATTCAACGTAATCCACAGGGATCTGAAAGCAGCAAATGTTTTATTAGATGAACAAATGAATTCTAAAATTTCAGATTTTGGCACAGCAAGATTGTTTAAAAGAGAGCAGGGAGGGATGAACACGGAAACTGTAATAGGAACTCGGTATGTGCCAATTCAGTTTTTATACTTCATAAATCAGTTCCACTTGACTAATTTCATGTTGATTAATTATTATTCTTCTTTTATTTCAAATATTTGAAGTGGATACATGGCTCCTGAGTATATATTGGAGGGTGCAATTTCGGTTAAATCTGATGTCTATAGCTTTGGAGTTCTACTTCTTGAGATAATAAGTGGCCAGAAAAATCGAGGCAATCAAAACCTTATTGCTTATGTGAGTGACATGTCCTAATTCGAAGAAATAATTTATCAAGACTGATATAAATCAAGTCAATTTAAAATACATAATATTATAATAAAACTGTGTAAATCATCATGCATGTAGGCATGGGAATTATGGAAAGAAGGAAACATTATAAAGCTGTTTGACGATGCAGTGGAGAGCTCGGCCTTCGTAACAGAACTAACGAGATGTGTTCATGTGGCATTTTTGTGTGTGCAAGAATGTCCTGATGATAGGCCATTCATGAGCTCTGTTTTCACAATGCTATCAAGTGACACATTGCTACAGGACCCCAAAAATCCCTGGCTTGGTACAAGAATTAAAGGTTTTCTCTCAGATTGGTCATTCCAGCAACATCATTCATCAACTGTCACCTCTGTGGATCAACTGACCATAACCGAGGTTGATGGCCGCTAGAGGATCAACAGAATGTAGAAATCTGTTATTATATCCAAAATTCCTCTAACTACTTTGTAAACAGGGATGGATCATAAGTCAAGCTGGGAGGTATTTAGTGATCACCTCATAATTTTTAAATTTTTTAATCATGTATATTGATATTTATTTAAGTTTTTTTTTTTTTAATTATATAGTTCAGTCTCTTATTAAGTGCTAAATGTTTGTTTATAGTATAGTGGTAAGAATTTCTTTTATGGTTGTGAAGACTTGAGTTTAAATTTTAGTGGGTCACATAATCATATTATGCATTTTACGTGTCAGTTCTCTCAATCTAAATTTTTAAAATGTGCGCTTGTCGTCTCTATGCATTTTACGTTCATATTATAAAGTCAATGAGGTTACAATGTGTGCTTCATATCTGTATCGGTTTAAATCGGTGACATCTATTTACTATGTGTATTCGTATTTGTATATTTAATTTTATATTAGCATTATCCGCTCCGAATTCACTCTCCGTTTACACCCCTAGGTAGGTAGTATGAGTGATGGGCGTATTAACGTGTAGATTTAAATTATTTTATTCTTTTTAATTATGAAATCACGTGGTTCTGATGTGCTCCACTCCTTATAATTTAGATTTTTATGGTTGAGCAGAGTGCAACGCTTTCTTCTTAATTATGGACCATTATCATAATTAAGCCGAGTCGATGTCGGTACTGCTGCACTCTTTATCACAAGTTAATTTCTCTAATTTTATTGGACCATTATTTAAGAGCACACCATTTTTAATGCGGATAAATTGACTGATATAATGAAAGAACTATTGTGTTTCATGTTGTGTCATGCCACACGGTGTTGGTAATGTGTAGAATTCTGATATAATACGTATACGGTTTCATAATGCGTGTTTCCACGTGTCGTGTCGGTGTTCGGACTTACAGTGTTGATTTTTTTTTTTTTCTTAAATCTTGATATAATGGTTAATTAAAAATATGAAAAACTGTCCAATAAATTAGAAATAAAATTACAAAGAGTATTTATAACAAATTAATTTCTGTGGGAACTTACTAAAAAAATTTAGTTTTTTTTGTAAGAACATTTTTATTTTGAAAAAGATGGTCACTGACCTTCATGTCCTCTAAAGGGCGATAAGTTCATACAAAAGCTTGGTATTATAGATACTACATAATCGGACTCGGCCCATTTCGAACAGAAAAAGCCCAAAATCGGATTCTTTTCCTTCAGATCTTCTTTAACGGTAGCGGTGTAATCAAGTGTGAAATAGATACTCATAGCAGGACTGATTTCAACCACAGTGACATAATTCGCGTATAATTCGTTTTTTCGACGTAACCGAACCGAACTCTGAATAAAACGCAGAAAAAGGTATAATATGTTTTTTTCGCGAAATAAAACACGTAAAAAACACAAGTTGACGAATTATTCGTGATAAAAACGCGAAATTTTTTTTTGAATATATTTTTTTTATGGTTTTTTTTTTCTTCCTTGTTGTACCGAATCATTCCCGAAGTATATCTGAATTATACCCGAATCACGAATTTTTGACCTCGCCAAACCGAACCCGAACTTTTAATTTGTTACTATGATTTCAACAACTTGGTAAAAGTAGGTCTATGTTATATAATTTGTTAGTTCTAGTTTTATAACTTTCTTCCTCGTTGGCATAATGAATGTACTTTTTTTTTTTCAGTTGAATGAGTTCTATAAATTACCGTTATTTATCAGAAATTTCAACTGAAGTTTTGAAACCCTAAACGACATTTTTTGCAATTTTGATTTTTCAACGTCCGTAGGTTATGCCTCAGAACTAGGCCCTCCATTTCTTTACAAGCTTTATGAATTGTGGTTAAACACTCAAATCAGAGTTTTCTACTCATTATGGTCGTTTAAAGTTTGAAAACAATGTATCGATGTTTCATTGCAAAAACATCGATGACATGTCCATGTTATATACCATAGTTGATCCCAGCAGCGGTGCATCAATGTTTTATTTCAAAAGTATCAATGAATCACCGATTCCTTTTACGCTCTTTGCCTACCTACAATCTATTTTAGTATTATTTATTTTGTTGATGTACAAAATAAGAGTAAAGCTGGCATGCACTATGCTCACCAACTAAAAAAGATGAATCCAAACCGTTGAAACCGATCTACTTCACGAATGATGTGTGTACAATGCAAAATTTTCAAATTTTTGAATTCATTTAGCCCATTGAAACCTGATGTGCCCAATTGAGTCCATTGAAATTACGCCAAGCCCAATGTAACCCAAATCACATAATCAACTTTAGGTGCACCCGGAGCACTATTTGCGTAAACACCATCAATAAAGCTATCCGAAGTACACTCTCCTTTTGTGCACCTGAGCCGACCGCGGAGCTCATCGCCATGGCCATCGATTTTAGCCTCCGCGCCACGGTAATAATCTACTCACCTTCTTTACTTCTCTGATTTTGCTTCTAGACCCCTCAAAAACTGGTATTCGTGCAAACACATCCTTTTATTCTTCAATTTTTTCTGTTCTTTTTATTTTGGTATGGGTAAGGGTTTTGGGTTCACAACATCACGAATTGAGAATTGTGGTGTCTAATTTTACTTCTGGGTTACGAATTTCATTCTTTATTTTATTTAATTTGAAGAATTTGTTTATTGAATGGTGGTTTATCTTTGTAGACATGTGTACCAAGGAAAAGTTTATTCTTCGGTAAAGAAATGCTGGAATTTGGTTCAAGTATGGGTTTTAGGAGAACTAATGTCTGTTATAGAGTCACTTGTCTAGCTTCTAAGAGGCGTGGTAAGAAGGTAACTGAATTGCCTATCTAAGTTTAATTTATTTAATGATTTTTACTTATTATAGATCCAATAGTTGCTAAATTTTTTTGTGGTTCTCCTGAACTAACTGCTTATTTTTTTTGTTTCTTATAGTAGAGTTTTAAAAACCCCAACGATTTTGCATCCACATCAGGTAATTTTACCCTTGTTTTCATTTTTCCCTATGTTTTGTCATACTTGCTTAAAATATTTAATGTTTCTCATCAATTGCAAAGACCAAAATTTAGCTCTATAATTGGGAGCATTCTGTTAAATGTTGACAATTTTGCCCCTGGCTCTGATGAGCTGCTTTTTGTCTAAGTCCCAGTAATGAAAGAATGATGATGTATAATTTTTTGTTACAAGTTTGTATATATGCTGGTTGGACAAGAATTTGGTGGAGTCGAGCTGAAAAAATCAGGGATACTTTTGTCAATTTGTTAGAAGTGTGACTTTTGTTTTGATGTGTTTGCTTAATTTGCTATGATAAAAGGATCTGTATCGTAGTTCAAAAATGTGCTGTTGTTGGTTGTTTTCAGTGAATACAAATGTACAATGCAATGTTGGTGTAATTTGCAAAAGCCTTCATTATTTCTTTTATATCTTTGTTCTTTTCATGTTACATCTATACACCTGAATCCTGATGAGATCATTTCTATGTTCTGTAATTTAAAGAGGCTGCACAACTCGGAAGTAGCAATGACAATTCAGGCAAGGTAGTGTTTGACCAGAAGTTTCTAGATAAATTGGAAGAAGTAAAGAAGTATGAATGCTAACATTGTTATATTATTCTTGATTATTTCATAATCACATAAATGCTTTTCTTAAGGCTAATTATCTGTAATTGCATTTGTACAGGTCAGCAATTAAGAAGAAAAATACCGAAGAGAAAAAATCGTATCAGGCTATTGATTATGATGCACCAATCGAATCAGATCAAAAGACAATCGGAATCGGCACCAAGGTCTCCATTGGTTTTCAAATTTTAATGCATAAACTATTATGTTAAGGTGCTTGATTAATTCTTGACATATTTATTTTTTTATAAAAAGGTGGGAATTGGTGTAGCTGTCGTAGTCTTTGGTTTGGTTTTTGCTTTTGGTGACTTCCTTCCATACGGGAGGTAATTACTTACACTAAAATTTTGATTTTGTTTTATTTCGTGAAGTGTTAAAACATGTTTTGTGAAAATGATGGTGTTTCAAATTTGAACTAGTGTTAATTCTAGCAAAGAAGGAACGGAAGTTCGGAAACAACTAACAGAAGAAGAGAAAACAACCTTCAAGGTAAATTTTGATACCAGTTCATATCTACTGGTACTTACCACTTTTTACTGGTATGATACCAGTTCATATCAGAGCATTATGGTTAGGTGAAATAAAATCACTTTACAATAGAGATTCCTTATGAGATTTTGTATTAATTGTAATATAGAGAGCATTTGAGGAATACGAAACAAAGCTTAAAACTTCGCCAAATGATGCCAGTGCTCTTGAAGTAAGTTTCTTTTGTTATTGTTAAATAAATAGAGTCCAGCGAAATTATTACTCTACAATTAGAATTACTTCATGTTATTTTTTGAGAACCGAATAGGGAGCAGCTGTAACATTAGTAGAAATGGGCGAATATGATAAGGCAGTACCTTTCCTTGAGAAGCTAATAAAGGTAAATTACTTCTTACTTTTCTAACTAGCATTTTTTATCTGATAAACATTGTATTATTTGTGTAAGTTTTAAATGCCCCTATGTTTTTGTTCCCCAATCATGCCTCACATCCTTATCTCTGTTTTCAATGTCCAAAAAGTCGATCCAAACTGTTCAACTGATCTCCATATTTAACATGTGCTTGGCAACCAAATTTTATATTTTTTGGGAATTTTTACTATTGTTTTAGAAAGGTACAAAATCACTGTTTTTTAAAAGATTGTGGACCATCCAAAAACAGTGAATAGGAAATTTTTTCCAAAAACTATAGAATTTGATCTGAAAATTCTAGACCATTCAAAAGTAGTGATTTTCTACCTATCTAAAAAAATAGTCAAATTTGGTCTGCAAGTACATTTTCGTATGGAGATGATGTTGAACCGTTCAGATCGACTATTTAAACTTTTAAGATGAAGATATTGATTCATAGTACGGGCCAATCCGCGCTATGCATAGTACCATGGCCTCACTCTATATTAAAGAGTACTTTTCACTTTCAGGAAAGCCCTGGCTATGCTGATGCATACCGGTTGTTAGGAGAGGTGAAATACGAGCTGAAAGATTATGATGGCAGCGCTTCTGCATTTAAAATATCTCTATCTGTAAGTGCTGTTGAAGGAATTTTGTTAGTTTTCCATCTGATCTATTTTTAAATCTATCAGATTCTAATTTTTTTGTTTTGTCAAAACAGTTATCTGACAACATCGATTTTGAAGTCCTCCAAGGACTTACTAATACACTGCTTGCGTCTCAAAAACCTGATGAGGTATATTATTTATTGGGAAACTTGTGATGAACACCCTCTGTTATCAAGAAATCGAAAAAGGCCTAATGTTTTCCAATATTTGCAAAACCCCAAGAATTGTTACCAAAAGAAAAACCCTCATTTCTTGTGTTTCCAGTATTATTCTTTAATAATATGTTTAACACATACTAAAAGTATACTCCTACAAAAATAATTAGGACGTTTGTAATGAGGGTCGTCCAATAATGAAAAGGCTGCATTTGAAATGTAAATAAAATTTTACTTTAGCTATGGTTAACTAATTCATTCAATGTGCACAATAGCTTATAATAAGATAATAATGCTAAACACTATCGACAATGTTGGTGTACATTTGAATTTGTTCAAAAATATAGGAGTTCTTTTGCAAATGTCACTTGTATATTTTCTGATTTTTTCTATTTATTCATTTTTTTTTTTTTTCAAAAATGGTATGTTTATGGTTAAACTGAAATAAGTTTTTATTGTTGGATGTAGGCTGTTAAAGTACTTCTATCAACTCGGGAAAAAATAAACAAACAAGTTCAGCAAAATGCAGCTGCTTCGGTGAATTCAGACAGTGAAGATTCACAGAATAAACCAAATATCGATCCTGTCCAGGTAATGATCTGCCAAGCTAATTTCATCTTTTTCTCATTTAATGTATCTATATGTCTATCTATGTTACAAATTTAAATTATCAATCTGCATAGGTTGAGTTGCTTATTGGAAAGGCTTATTCTGACTGGGGCCACCTCAGTGATGCTGTTGCAGTATATGACGAACTCATAAGCAAGCATCCAAATGATTTTCGTGGTTACTTGGCAAAGGTATTCTGGTACATTATTTTCGCATCACTTTCCTCGTGGGTTTCTAATTGATGTGCTTATTTTTATATGATTTGTAGGGAATTATCTTGAAGCAAAATGGTAAAGTCGGTGATGCCGAGAGGATGTTTATTCAAGTAAGCTACTGCTCTCTTTCATTTTTTTTCCTTTTTTTTTCTGGTCATCTACGTTCATATTTTATACAGTTACTGTTTAGATTCCATATATGCTGGCCCAAAGTTTGTTTGCTTCGGTAAAACAGGTACAGTTTCCCATGCCAGTGTGGTAGTACCATTTTGTTGATAACTGGTGGAACTATGTGCTGGTGTCAGTTCACTGTCATATTCGACGGTTTCATGCTTACTTTTTTTTCTTTTCATTTCTTTTTGGTTGTGGTTCAGGCAAAATTCTTTGCACCAGAGGCAGCAAAGGCTCTAGTGGATCGGTACTCCGGCGTATAATTTCCAAAACTAAAGTATTTATTTTGTTTATTAATTTTATGATTCCTTATACGTTATTTTTTGCTTGTTTACCGGGACAACTTTTTGCGATGATTCAACCAACCATGAGAATTAGTAAGTCATATGATAGTCGGGAATTGCAATCTACATATATTTTTATAAGTGCTAAGCAGTAGGAGAATCATTTCTTGCATCTGTTATTTGTAATGATGTTTGATTTTATGGAGTTACACATACTTTTTCTTGAGAAATCTGAAGTCATCTCATCGACCAAGGATTAATGAAAGTAAATTAAATGATAACATAGGTCGAGCAGGCCGCTTTATATGATACTTAGAGCTGAAATTCATATCTTACAAATTATTATGTGATTGTTTTCGGATATGAGAACATGTAAAATTATGCTCTCTTGTAAGCTCCAGTTATCCTCCCAATCTTGTTTCGGAGAAGAATAGGTTGGAGATAAATGATGAATAAGGGGTTGATGTTTAGTTTACATGACACTCTCGTCGCTTTGAAATTTGTAAGACCCCTTGGAACTATATTAATATTTGCATATAAATGGAAGTCATACAAGATACATATCATGAAACGAGATATCTTAGCTAAAGAATATAAATTTCTACTTATTTTTAATTGCATTAATTTGCATTTAATTAGAATTTTAACTAGCACAAGCATAAGATTGTTATGATTATTTATATATAAAAAATATGTTGATAACTGATTTAAAGTAATTAGTCCATAAATAATGATTGAATACAAAAATTGAATCCTCAATTTGTATTTATTTTACATTAAGAAATATACACAAAATTCTATAATATACTGAAAAATTGATATATATACTAGATACAAACTGGGAGAGCGGTTCATTTCCAACATAAAATGATTATAGGGTTTTTTTTTTTGTTCTAATTGATTAGCAGTTTGGACAATGAGGACTGATGTTATCCACAGGACAAGTGTAGGTCCGATTGACATCGGACGTACTTTTGAATCTGATAGGCATCAAAACTGTCTGATACACATCACGATTTGTGCGTGCTCCGCTCTGAGATTCATGAGCACAAATTTAAAGCACATCGAACGACTATAGTGTCCATCAAACTCAAAAGTACGTCCGATGCCCATGGGACTTACTATGCACTCTATCCAAAAATAGAACATTGTCTGGATAATAAATATCTACATTAATAATTTCTCTCTTATTAACTATCATTAGTAAAGAAAAATAATATTTTTGTAATTAATACAACTGAAGATAATTTTGTTACAAATTGTAAAATTTTAGGATCGAGCAGTGACATTCTTCTTCATTTTAGTATCAGATGTACGTAACAATAACTGCAGCCATGTCTCTACTGTTATCCACACGAACAGTTAAAAACAACTGCAAATCAGAATGCTAGCATCGACTGGCAACCTCTTCTTTTTCTCTTTCATTCTCTCGGTATCTGAATGGTTCGATAAGAGTAGATAGACGAAAATCAAATATGCATGTATGTTTATAATACTATTTACCTGTTGATCGCATCGCACCAGTTGATTGAATCTATTGAAATAAATCTTTTCACATAAACTTATCCAGATGCACCATTCAGATTCCTTTAACCAGATAGAACTGAAATTCGAATCCATATATTCATGTAGCCCAATTATGTTTACTCATATTTAATTTCGGCCCAAACAATTTGACCTACCGAACTTACAGTGTGACAGTTTATTTATTCATGAAAAGTTGATTATCATACTTGTTTAATGAGAAGGTAAAATCTTGTGATCAAATTCATTCCTTATGCATCTATTTTTAAAGTTATATATATAATATCCTTAAGATATGAATTTATAAACGTAAAATAATTTTATTAAAAGAATAAATATGAATAACTTTGGGTAACTCACTTACAACAAAAAGGTGAATATATTGATGTAGCAAGATATTTGAGTGAACTAAAACAAAATTTTAAACATGATCTGAAATTTATGACTTAATAAAAAGAGAAAAGATATATTTAATTACGGTTAATGCCAAACCAAAAAATTATCACTGCAAAAACCAATTGTACAATAAGAACTATTAAAGTAGATTGTAAAGAACAAGAATAACATTTTATACACAAGTAATGGAAATGATGGATTCCTGAAAAAACCAAATTAAATATATCTAATTCATACTTTTGGGTTATTGCCTTATATTGGAGTCTGGCTAGTATGACATCAGTGTCATATGACACTAACTACAAAATTGATTGGATACTTCAAACGACTAATCTAAACCGTCCAAACCGATTTACTTTATGAGTGATGTGTTTACATGCAAAAAAATTTCTAGTTATTAGTATCAAATCAAGCAGTCAAAAATGTTGAAAAATGAATGCATTAAAATTAACTTAAAACTTACACATTTGATCTCTTGACTTAATACTAAATAAATTTGAAAAAGTATAAATTTTGCATGTAAACGCACAACCATTGGAATAGATCAGTTTAAACGGTTTGGATTCGCAGTTTGAAGTCAATTCGGTAGATTATGGAGTTGGTGTTATATAGGCTGAAATGACACTGATGTCATACTAGCCGGACTCCTTATATTGTTGAGAAACAACGTCCTATAGTGTCGACAAAGTGGAGGATGATGAAAAGGATGAAGGATGATGTGGCTAAGAATGATGAGATTGAAGGTGTTGATAAAGTGGCTTATGCTTCTGAGAATGAAGGTGTCAATAATAAGACTTGACAATTCCAATGTAGGTGATACTTATGCTGATGATGATGAGACCAACAATATTGAGGCCAGCTGGGCATGAAGATAATTCTAGCGTCAGTATTAGCATATCAGTATTTTTTTTTTATCTTCTTTAAACAAAATTGAATGAGATTAATGTATATATCTCCAATCTTTTTACTTAAAATAAAATAAAAAATTAGTTCAAAATATATATCTATTTTTTTAGAACTTACATTTATTTATTTTGTTAAAATAATACAAGCGGATGTTCTTTACATTGTATATGAGATGTAATTGTGAGAATATTATTTTGGAACTTAACTGCATTGAATTTGGTTTTTTTTTTTTTTGTCTTCTCCTTCAATGCATGATTTTAAAAGGAAAATATTACATAATACATACTATTATGGACCGTTTATTATTTTAGTAAAACATCTCATTGGTTGATTGAGCTTTTCGCATTATGATATAATATTCTAGTAACTCGGGTATTTGGTAGGTTCGTAAGTCTCTTTTAAATTTGCACTAATGATTAGATATTTCTGGGTGTTTGAGCTCATGTAGGTTTGTCGGACAGTTATGTCCAATCAGGCCCATGTCAAGCCCATTTTTCAGCGATATAGGCTATCTTTATACCCACTATTAAGCCCAATTTGACGGCCTATTATAACCCAATTTTTACCGAAACACTTGGTCATTATCTATGTTGCATGGATACATGTACGGATATCGTATCAGATACGATACAGAAATACGGTAATTTTCAAAAATCCTGGATACGATACGGCTACTATATATATTATTTTAATTATATTAATTCAACACTTGAAATATCAAAAATCAATTGTAGTATATGTTAAATATAAATGCTAGTAGTTTCTAACATCAAATATGGTAAAGGGGTATGGTTCTTATCCTAGAGGTCCTCAGCTCGATTCTTATTTGGCGCAAAAACAAAAAGTTTTGCCAGTGGTCCATGCACGGTGCACAAGACCGGGTTCACGCTGGTGTATCGGACTGTTTCAGAGCCGTATCGCGACCGTATTAGAGGGTTAATGATACGCCACGTACTCCGATACGCCAGCTGGCGTATCTGACACGTATCGGGTGCGTATCGGATACGCACCCGATACGGGTACGGGACCTAAGATGGAGTATCGGAGTAACATAGGTCGTTATTAATAAATCTTTTGTAAGGGAGAAATTCTGGAAAGCAAGAATATCCTACCCAGTCATAAACAAACGCACAAAGGTAAACATGTTCAAATTCTGTCCACATCAACTCAACAGCAATTCACAACAGAAATTGCTGTTATCTGTTTCATTCAAAACAATCAGCGGGTAAATGATAAATATTTTGAGACTTTCTGAAAACCCAAATGGAAAAATTTGTGTCTGAGGGCCATATTTTTCTTGCATTTAGAATGGAACTTGTCAATTTATGGATTTAGTCTGGGACTAATGCCTGAAGCACTGTGACCGTTAAAAACAGGGCAAATTAAGAGCAGGCCAGCCTTATGATTTACGTGTGGTTAATAAAATCAGAAGACGAAGAAATCGCATCCTCTGAGATATGTTTTTCGAGAAAATCTCAATCATTCAAATACGTTCTGCATGAATCTCAAAGCACAAATCCAGTGCACGTCGGTCACACAAAAGTTGAGATATCTCACAGGATACGCACTCACTCACATCTATCGAGCTTTAAAACAGAAAATTTGTACATCTATATATGTGGCTTGATGTGAGAACAATTCACTCTAAAGTGTATAACGGGTAAAACACAACAATGAAATATCTTGTACAATAAATATTATGCGGAAATCCTCTTTCCAGTGCACGTGTAAAAGTTTTTATTTATTCATGAAAAGTTGAATGTCATGCATGCTTGTTTAATCATGTGATGAAATACATTTCTTTTTTTGCATCAGATACAACAATGAAGATATAATCTTGTGATCAAACACATTTCTTGTGCATCTTTTTTTGTAATTATATATACTTATATGCAGATCGAGATGGATTTAACATACAATAAAATAATTTTATTGAAAGATAAGTATGTGAAGACTTTATGACTTAGATATTAAAAACAAGGAATACTACATATATTGATTTAGCAAGATATTTGAGTAAATCAATATATAATTAAAAAAATATATATAAATATTAACAAATTAAATACAATATACTAGAGTCTTTTGGCCCTGGTGCATTGGATGAAAATGGCAACATACTGCCTTTAAACATCACACCCGGAAGCACCGTGATATACTCAAAATATGCTAACAAAGAGTTCAAGAATGATGATAGTGATGATTACATTGTTTTAAGCTGATTATATTGTTTTAAGAGTATCTTGGTAATTTTTTCTTAAGTTGATTTTAACCGATAAAAAATAACAATGACAAATATATCATGTATAACTAGTGTTTATCTGAAATTAATGTTGAAGACATTGTTATTTATTTATTTATAATAAGATAAGTATCGTGCTTCTAATTAACTTGCGGATTGTAATGCCATCAATTGAATCTTAATCCAGTTTTAATTAATTAGCAATTTGCGAAAGGATAATGATATATTTCAATTTTAACATCTTATGAAAGATTGAAAAAGTAGTACCATGCACTTCTTTTACAGAGATTTTAGTCACATAAATTGAATGACTGTGCATGTTTTGATAAAATATCATAATAATGTGATTAAAATTGTTAGTGGTTTATGATGTTATATGGCTACATTTGTTTCACTTTTTAATTAGTATTTTGTTGCTGCCTGCAAATTTTTGTAATTGCATCAAATTTGCTTTATTGTTCGTTGTTTGCAAATACTTTTAGTTGCGGCAATCTATTAGTATCTTCAGTTAAATTTGTATTGATTTCACCTTTTCATGCTGTTATTCACTTTCAAAATAAACAAATTCATTGCAGCCTCATATTTATAATTCATACAAATTTATTTTGTTCAATGGAGAAAACTCTATTATGATGAATGGGGAAATATTATAATAATCACTATCGGTGGAAATATTAACGAAGAGAAACCAATTGATATTTATAAGGAGTTTATACATGGTTACCTGATAGATTAACCACTGTAAATGGAAATGCCTGATGGAGAATAAAACAAACTAATCTAAGTAATAATTGATGTTAAGTACTTTTATTATCTACTTTGATTATTTTGTTTTATTATTAATATGTTGAGTATTTTAAAATTTACATTTTTTCTTTTATTATTCATATCAAATGTCTATGTCGGAAGTATGCCTGAGTTCACTTGGAAAAATAGAAAAGAGTTCGACCGAAATTTACTATGAATACCGAATACTGATATTACTATGAATGCCACAATTCATAGTATGGACCATTACGGTCAGATTAACACTGTTGATTAGCAACTAATTAGTAACGATAAACACATGGGCCATTATGGTTCAGAAAGGCCAGGGAGGCGAAGAAAAAAAAAAAGAAAAAACCAGACTATTATGGTCCATAACGGCCAGGGAGACGCGGCAAGAAAAAAAAAAAAAAAAACTGGGCCGTTATGGAGCATAACGGCCAGGAGAGTCGCGAAAAAAAAATTTTGTCCGTGATGGAGCCAAATTTATTCGCCAAATTGATTTTGATGCATTCGCCCTTGGTAAGAAATCGGCCAATTAATTTAGCCGAAGAAACTTCGCCCCCTTTAATTCGGTCAAATAATTGATTCGGCCAATTAATTCGGTCAAATAATTCAGCCAATTGATTCGGCCTGGCCTTATGCTCCATAATGACCTGATTTTTTTTTTTTTCAGCGCGTTCCTGACCGTTATGGATCATAACGGTCTAGTTTTTTTTTTCTTTCAGCACGTCCCTGGCCATTATGGACCATAACGGCCGTGTTTTTGTTATACGTTTAACGCAATCTAGATGCTAATTTCGCTGTGATGGTCCATAACGTCTTTGTTATATCTCGAATTTTCGTCAAATCGTTCTTCAATGTCGATATTTATTTATTTTATTTTTCTATTAATAAAAATTTCAGTCATTTCGGCATGGACCCCGTGGGTGGTCGCATACTCAGTACAACCAAATGCCTTGACCTTGTTCGCGTGGAGTTCTCATCCTCTGAGATATCTTAATGTTTGAGTGTTTTTTGGAAAAATCGCAACCGTTAAAATACGTTTGCATGAATCTCAAGGCACAATAATACTGGCCCCTGTGCTATCTCTGAATAAGCACCGTATACATCGGTCACGCAAAAGTTGAGATCCCCACTCGTTTGCGTGATGGCAGTAGGCTCACAATTCTTTAGAATTTTTCTTCCAAATATAGTACAAGAATGAGACAGTATCCGTGCGAGGGATACTGTCGGTATACCCTCGCGGATACTCCCGTTGCTAATGGAAAAAACACTCTTTTGTCAGTATAACTTCACGGATAATCACTTTTCACCCTTGCAGATACTATCCCAATTTACAAACAAAATTTTGCACCACTATACAGAAAAAACAAAAAAAAATTACCATCCACGTATGCCAACATACAAAAAAAGAAAAGAAAGAAAAACAGTTACGACGTAGCTTCAAGCCCGCAACGACGCACCTAGTGTGATTTTAATTAATAAAAATTATGACTCGGGCTGCTCTTTTTTGAGAAATACTTTTGACTTCAACGGATTACACTTTATAAACCACTAAAATTTATTAAATAAAGTGTGTGAAATTTCAAAGGTTAATAAAATTCGAACATTCATATTTCTTTGTCACTGTTTAATTTTACGTTTCTGTGATTATAAGGTTTGTTTCCACTACTTGTAATATAGTACAAGGTGTGTGCACTGAGAGTGGTGATGTATCATTATATTACAAGTGTGTGCATTGTGAGTGGTGATGTATCATTTCCGACTCAGACTTCAGAGAATTACATTGCAAATCTTAAGCTCAGATATATATTTTTTTTTTGCTTAGCCCGTAGACCTATTACAACAGTTCCTGAATTTCAAAACAAGGATATGTTGTTCCCTTTCTATCCCATACATATTGCCTACCCTGATTAGCTAGCCCGTGCGCAATTCTGAGTAAAGCCTGATCTCGAAATATCACGCAAAATATTATACGACCTGGATTCGCACCTCTGTAACCATCCAAATTTATTAATTGTGTAGCGAGCTATTGATACGAAGAGATCGACTGCTATATATTTTTTGTTTTTCTTCGTGCCACACACAATTGATGACCATTTTTCTTTGGTCGAGTAGTGCTGTCGTGCCAACCAATTTAACCGGTCAAGGTATTCAATTTGTCCGACTTTTATATTTCAAAAATTCTAAATTTGTTTAAATTCACCGTCCGATTAAACATTTCTCAAATTTGTTTAAATTCATTTACCGATCAAAATATAACAGTTCCTATTAGATGACTCAGGTTATCATGTGTTGCACTATGATAAGGCAAATTCACGTGTTGTGTAGTGTTGTGTTATAAAAAAGTAATTACGGTGAGCAACACGCGAATCATATGTTGTAGTTTTTGTGTTGTTTTAGATTTTGCGCAGAATCCGTAACAATCTCTGATGCCAGATCATCAAAACACAACTTCGCGCACAATCCTTATTCTCCTTCCACACTCCTTTTCTCCTGTATTTTAAAAATTGGGAAGAAGAGGAGGAAAAAATATAAGAGAGAAAGAAGACATTAGAAGTAATGGACACTTCATTTAAAATTAAATGGCATATTGGTCAATTCAATTTTTAAAATAATTAAATATAAAAAAGGGATAGAAGAAAGAATGTTAAGATTTGTGAGGATTTTGGATATTATGGTGTTTTGATGGGTAAATTGGCTCTTTCAAAAGTTTGTATGGGCACACTAGAAATTTTCTTTATTTATTTTTTAATTATTGAGTCCAGTTGTATCAATTTCAGAATTTCTTAAATATGTATTTTTATATCTGCATTTAACAATATTAAATGAGTGATATACAAAAAAGAGTGATAGATATTTTTTATATTAATAATGAAAATAAAAAGATAATTTATAAGAATTTGTTATGTTTTACAAGAAAAAAATATTATATTTGTAATTTTAAGGAGTACATGCATAAATTTTGTGTTATTTATATTATTTACTTATTAATTTGTATGTTCGCTGCACGATATTAAAATCATAAGTAATTAACTATAGAATTCGTCATTACTCGGTGCAAAAAAATATTTTGTCTCCCTCTGATTGTACTTCCAGTTTGTTTTAATAGCACGTGTATTTCTTTAGAGATCTTGTTGAAATTGTGATTGTTAAAACAAATAAGATTAAATATCAATTCACGGTTAAAATTGGGATCTAATTATTTGACATTCTTTAATGTTCCTTTCGCGAGTTTTATTTTGCCAACTTGATTGTGAAAAAAAAATTAGCTGTCAATTTTTTTGGATAATTTAGCGGCAATAAATTACATAGGTGCAAAATATTAAACTAATTAAATAGTGGCGAATTAAATTGCTAGGTAACATGTATAAATTACTTTTTCAACTGAAACTTCATGCTTGTTTTAAATTAAGTTAGATGCAAAACCAGAAAGATGTGTCAGATGCATTCATTTTGCATTGGCCAATATATACAACAGCTACAATTCACCCATGAATATGGTGCTTTATATGCATGCATTATCAGATATGAAACAACCATAGGTTTTATTGGCGTCTATATATTTTGAGTTTAGAGCTACAAGATATATATATTGATAAATTATGTCAAATTGGAACTAAATATAATGAGATGTTGGAGAAAATTAAAAATTTATTGAGCTACATTTTTTCAAACATGCTTCATTATATGTGCATTGACAATCTTGCTTTTTAGCAAAAGTTATAACCATTAATGGCTCAACATTCCTAGTAAATATTTAATATTTACTAGGAATTCTTCCATCTTGAGTTTTGAACATGCGACATCCCACACATAAGATATTGCTTTTGCTCCATTATCTATTATATTTATTTTAGTTTTATCGATTGATTAATGCTCAATGCAACTTAAAGTTGAGAACTAATAAACTTTAATCATTCCACTATGTTTCATTTCTCATACAAGCAGAAAACATAGATTATAGATTAATTTGTATACTGCAAGTGAGAGTTAACAGCTTTAGATCACAATAAATTATAGGGACTTATTATTTAATTTCTTGCTTTTCAAAAAGACATTCAATTGATAAGTGCTGTCTATCGCATGGGAATTCCCTTGAGCAAATATGTAAAATCACTATATGTCCGAACAGAATACAGATTTTCGGGTAGAATTGCTATAGAACTTTACAATATGCACTAAACACATTAGCAGTGCAACTAAAACAAATTCAAAGTAACACCAGTACAACTCTTGGAATTGAAATTTTAAAAATTTATTTAGAAGACATCGAAAACACTAAATTCCAACTTCCACATAAAACAATCTCTATGACTCATTGAACCTTTGCTTTGATGCGCTTTGCGAGCTGCTGAATAGGCTGCTTCACCTGTCAAAGTTGCAACAACAACTAGGTCAGTGAACTATAAAACAATAGAACTTGAATGAATAAAACCATTTTGTCCTTTTTGGAATTTATGTTCAGATATATGAATCTCTAACCCTCTGATTTCCTTGGATCCTTAATTAATTTCCCATTGCTTACAACTTCTCTGTGCCATTTTGCTATATTAAGTGTCCTCAGCCTTAACATTGCTTTGGTTTTCAACTAATAAAGCATATATTTAAAACATAAGTTCTCTACTTTGCCATCATCGACAATCATAAATGGCCTTAGGGGCACTTTCTACAATTCATTGACAAGGGTAACATGAGAGGAGAGGAGGGAGAGAGAGAGAGAGACCGTGCTAGACTTCCTTGGTCGCTTGCTTGAGTTGGATTGGATATCATCACCACTACTGGCACCACGAACTCTACCTCTAACTTTTTCACTCAGTACTCCACTCTCTAGCGATTCAGCAGGCTTAAAAAAAAAACAATGAATTCTCATTAAATCAACCAATGCACGTTTTAATAGGGAAGATATATAATAGGAAATTGGCTTCACTGAAGTTACTTCCTTAAGTAGTAGTGATAGGGTGACAACATTACCCCTCGCATGCTCACAGGAGTACTACTCCGCTCTCTGTCTTTTGCAGAAGACATATTGTTTTGCATCTCTGATCTCTCTCGGGGCCCAGTCTTTTAAGTAGGGAGACAAGGGATCGCCTTGCCGAACACCCCGCTTACAAAAGAAACAATTGGTAAGTTCCCCATTTATATTAATGCAGGATTGCGGTTTCTTCTTTTAACTTGAACCGCAATACTGATTTCAAAACTGTCATATGTAAGAGATGGAGATCCTTGTTAACTGTTGCAGTCAGTGATCGTATAGGAGGTAATCACTTTGCACCTATTTCATTTTTGTTTATTTTTCGTTTCTGTCACTTCTATATCTTTGGCACATAATAGTGATCTATGTGTCACTATATCAGTATAAAAGCTTCTCTATCTTAAATAATTATCTTTTGATTTTTTTCTTTTTAAATATTTTTGTTCCTGCTAGCCACATTGGATAATGGAAAAGCATATTCAAACTATTGAAAGTGATCTCTTCACAAGCGATGTGTTTACATGTCAAATCTATAAGTTTTTAAATTAACATAATATAAAAGTCAAGCAGTTAAAAAAATAATAAACCCATTAAAATTATCTTATGAACTTTCTTTTTTTGACCTCTTTCATTTTTGTTTATTTTTCATTTCTGTCACTTCTATATCTTTGGCACATAATAGTGATCTATGTGTCACTATATCAGTATAAAAGCTTCTCTATCTTAAATAATTATCTTTTGATTTTTTTCTTTTTAAATATTTTTGTTCCTGCTAGCCACATTGGATAATGGAAAAACAGATTCAAACTGTTGAAATTGATCTCTTCACAAGCGATGTATTTACATGTCAAATCTATAAGTTTTTAAATTAATATATTATAAAAGTCAAGCGGTTAAAAAAATAAAAAATAACCCCATTAAAATTATCTTATAAACCTTATTTTTTTTTACCTCTTTACTTTATATTAAATTAAGTCAAAATTTTATAAATTTGATATGTTAACGCATCATTCGAAGTGTAGATTGGTTTCTACTATTTGAATTTTTTTGTTTGAAATCATTTCAATAAAATTTAAAGTTAAACTCACCAAATAACTTCATGAGGTTAACAACACTCTACTCAATTAATTTTCCATTAATAATAATCGCATCCATAAAATTTGGTGTTACACATATGAGCTGGGGGTGGGGGTTTTGTCCAAATGGCTTTGGACAAAGTCTCATCCAAAATCTAATCTAAACCGTTCGATCTGTATCAAAATTCGTATAAATATTTAGATTCAAGAAGTCATTTAAATTTATTAAGTTTTAAATATGTTTGCACGAATTTCAATGCAAATTAAACGTTGAAACTTAACTTTGAATGAGATTTTATCCAAAACTCTTTGAACAAAACTCAAACATGTCACATGTCCAGAGACCTTTGGACAAAACCCTTAACTTTGGATCTGTGCATTGGAGTGATATAAAGTTCAATTAGTCCAAAGCCCTTAACTTTGGATCTGTGCATTGGAGTGATATAAAGTTTCAATTAGTCATAAACTGAAACAAACATGTCACATGGCCACATGACAAATAATATTAAAAAATAATTCACATCTTGAATCAGCTGTAAAGGGCATTGGAGTGATATAAAGTTTCAATTAGTCATGAACTGAAACAAACATGTCACATGGCCACATGACAAATAATATTAAAAAATAATTCACACCTTGAATCAGCTGTAAAGGCTTGGATCTAGCCAGCGCATCTCTAAGCAAGAGACCATAATTCACGGACAGATATCCTCCCAGGTACCTGACTCAAGCAAATTGCAACGGCCGGCTCAGGTTAATTCTATCTGGGCCAAACTCAATCCGATGTCTATTGAGACTGTACAGGGTATGTTTTGAGATTCGTATCATGTTAAATGGACCGTCTGATCATAATTTGTTTGAATCAGGTAACCTGAGGTGACGTGAATTAATAATTCACACCTTAAAATAATTCACATGACAGATAATATTAAAAAAATTCTACCTAATAATGTCCTCATCGTGGGGGGGAGCAACGGTTATATTTTATTTGTTGAATAAGGCTTGTTTCTAGCCAGCGCATCTCTAAGCAAGAGACCATAAAGAGGGAGGATGCAGACAGACTTTTGGCAGCCAAGTTTTTCAAAAATAGAGAGAGAAAGAGAGTGGGCATTTGCATGGGTCCTCTCTGCAAACTTGATCAGTCCTGGACTCCTGGGATAGTTGTCCGATTCGAGAATAACTAGCTTTGGTGGAGTCACCTGTTGGGGCTAGTTGTTATGGCAATCACCACCAAATCGGCTGGTGGCTGTAGATCATATATACTAACAATTTTCTTGTTCACCCCCTAAACCGATCAAGTTTTCAAAGAGGATTCATGCTGATCTCCGCTTAGGAAACAAGGACAATCTCAAGAATAAAATTATCTCAGAACTCAGCCCAGCAAATTATACTGAGAAAGGTACATATATCAATATACCTTCAACCTACTTCCGGTTAACTATGTTAACTCCGGCGAAATCTTATTTTTTTGCTAAGAGTACGTATACCTTAAGATTTATTTAACTATTCAAATATATGATTAATTAGTTTGGGAATTTAAGGATAATATATTGCTTAGTGGTCTGCGTATATAGTTCAAAAATTTACAAGGTTTTAAGTTTAAAAGTAAGTATTGTTTAATTTGTGGCATTTTCAAACAGTATAATATAAAATTAAAGAAAATAAATTGGAAGGGAGGTGCATTGTCCGATTCGTCGACGCAATGTGAAGCTCCATTAAAATAACAAAATATATATAAATGGATGATTTAATTAATAAAACACTGTAGATATACTAATGAAACCAATTCAACATCTTTTCAATGTAGCTATAATGTGCACCGACGACGACCGGATCTACTTGCCATGGCGCTCTGATTGAAATGAATACTCTACGCTCCAAGCTCCGACGATACCGCTCTCAGCTCTGGTCCCTCCCCTCTCTCTCATTGTCCTCTCCACTCGAAGAGGTAATACCAAAAGAGAGGACAGGACGGAGTTGGATGGAAAGGAGGGAAGATGGCGGCTATCCAACCCTATATTTTCAAATCGCCTTTTACTCTTAGTCTCTTATCGAACGTGGAGGAAAAAAACAATCATAAGCATTCATTGTTCATTAACTTATTAAATATTTACAATGGACTATAGTGCTTATAAATATACAATTTTTATATACGTTAAGGTGGTTAAGATTTTCACCAAAATGAGAAGAATTTGACGAGATGCATGAGCATAACTCGGAATATCATTTTTATTTTTTTTGATGAAATATTTTTGTAGGAAAATAGTTTGCATGACTTATGAATGATTACAAAATTAGCATCTTTTTGGTACAATTTTAGTCACAGAGATTGAATGTCCGTGCATGCTTAGATAAACATCATAATAATGTGATCAAATGCATTCTGCGTTTTTTTTATAAGGCATATTTCTCAAGAGTATGATTCTTATAGATTTAATATATAAATACTTACATGATATGACACTTTATTTCCTAAAATCTTTATGAGACTCAATAATATAATAAGAGGCAATTATTTTATTATTTTTGCTAAGATATAAGAGATAATCAAAGTAAAAAATTGATGCATAACTTTTCCATATTAGAGCAAACTAGATGTAGTCTTACAAATCATTTTGTACCTCAGCCCCAGTGTTGGTGGCTTAATTCTAGTTGTATTTGCTAATAGTGTTTTGGTGGTTGTTAAAATGAGGCTGCTCCAATCTGGTTTATTTTGTGTTTAGTACTGATGAACTGGTATGCTAGTAGTATGTAATTAACTCTTGGGGGAATTTCATGTATCCCCCTCAAAAACCTTGAAATTACGTATTCCCCCTCTAAAATTCATAATATCATATTTACCCTTCTAAAGTTCAAAAACTCACAAATTTACCCAATTTATAAATTTTTCTAATAAAACTCATTTTTAATTTATAAATTTCCCATTTTACCCTTACTCCATATTTTCTTTTCATCCTTTCTCTTCGTTTCCAGACATGGTTGAATGCTGCAGCTTTCACTACATCCTTTCCTCAGCACTCTGCATCCATTGCAACTCATCCTCATCTTTGCTCGATCTATCTGGGATGGATGAGTGGATCTTTCTCTTCTGAATTTAATACTTTGTGATTAATTTCTGTTAGCTTGTGAATTGTGAGAGTGATGGGAGGGAAAGAGAGGGGACAAGGAAGTTTTATAGGTGGTTGAGGTTGGAGAGATGAAGGAAAGGACTAGAGGAAGAGATTAGAGATGTGCCGGTGGTTTTCTCAAAAATGGGATACCAAGTTATGGCGCGAACTGCCACGAACAACGAACAACAAACAACGGAGAAAAAGTTTATGGTTATGGTCATGATGCTCTCCTGTGAATGGAACAGGAAAAGGTCCAGTCCTTTTATTTTTTAGTTACATAAGAGATGGAGATAATTTAATAGACTTAATTTCTTTTCTCCCATATCTGACTTAATTTCTTTTCTCCCATATCTGAATTAAATTGAAGGACAAAGTTCTAGTATTATAATAGGCCTTTACCAATTATTCTTGGTCTTGAAGTAATCATAAAAAAGGAGATTCTGTAAATTGATTTTTGTAGTTTTCTCCCCTTCATTTCTCTGGGAATGAAGAGAAATGAGAACAAGAAAAGATGGAGAGAAGGGTAATTGGGTAATTTATAAATTTAAAATGAGTTTTATTAAAAAAATTTATAAATTGGATAAATTTGTGAGTTTTTGAACTTTAGAAGGGTAAATATGATATTATGAATTTTAGAGGGGGAAATACGTAATTTCAAGGTTTTTGAGGGGGATACATGAAATTCCCCCTTAACTATTTGTTTCATACATAGTAAAATGAGTATCTAATACATATTAGGTTGCAGGAGAGAAACTATTTTTTGGAAAAATAAAAAATAAATAAAGATTAAAGAATTACCTTTATCAATGTAGAAAAACAGAGGCGTTGTTGTTGTAGTAGATTTAAACAGTGTACCAATTACAACTGTAAATTAGAAAATGAAAACAAATATTTTTGAAAGGAATATTAACTATTAATTGTATGTATCCATAGGAAAAATTGAGATATATTTTTCCATTAAATTAGAAGTTTAGAACAATTGTAGTTTTTATGTTTTCATGCATTCAAATTAATATACCAATCTAGGTCAATATATTATTTATTTAAATAACTCATCCATATGTTAAGTTCTTTTGGCACATATGTGTTTTTTTTTTAATGTTTTTACTGACTTGTAGCCACAGCTGCGGATATGACATTAATTAGTTTCACATTTATCTCTAATGAATTATTACAAAATCGAAACTAAAAAATTTGATTGCTATACATACATTTGAGCAATTAATTCCAGACAAATCATAAACACTATCTTCATTTATGCAGTTTGTATATAGAGAAAGCCGAATATTGGGTCAATTGAACACAGCTGAGAAAAAGTGTAACACACAAACCTGGAACAGTGCACAAATGAACCAAAAGTAGCACGTGTAATTTAGCTAGAAATGATACTGCGCAGCCCAATGTAGCAATTACAACTGTAAATTAGAAAATTGAAAGAAAATGAATACAACAGAAAAAAGAAATCATAATATGGTTTAAAATGGACCTAATGGTTTAGTTTGAACTGAATGATGATTATTTATTGCATTAGTATTAGTTTTTTTAATTAAAAACTATAACGTTTATTGAATATAATATAATATTAGCCATAAAAATGATTTAGAGTAAGAACAGCCACAGAGAAGGCATGCTTAAAGGTGAAGGAGCAATTTTTTGTGACATATGTGAAATAAGAGTTGAGCCTGGTAAAGTTTGCATAAAATTTGTGGTCTACATTTTAAAGCCAGTGGCATGTTGTAGATCAGTACTATTTAAAATCCAAACCCTAAATTTTGAATTCTGAGTTCTCTTAAGCCCTAATTCATAATTCATAATTCTAAAACACTTTGTATAAAATTTGTAGTCTACATTCTTAAAACCAGTGGCATGCTGTGCATCAGTACTATGTAAAACTCCAAACCCTAAATTCTGAATTCTAAATTCTGAATTCTTAAACCCTAAACCGTAATTCAGATTTCTGAATCTAAAACCGTAAACACTAAATCTGAATTCAAAATTGGTTTATCCGTTATTCAACCCTGTTACCTCACCTTTCTCAAATTCTAGGATCCTTTCTTCCTAATTACAAAATGATTTGTTATCATACAATAGTGTATTGTTAATTTTGTCAGAATCGGTATTGAGCCCATTGTTTTTCCAGTTTAGAAAAAGAGGTAAGTATTGAAACACTTTTTTATGAGAAAGTAAGAATTAAATACAATGCTATAATGCATTATTGTGCTAAAAGTTATAGAATGTCAATTAAGAAATGTCAATGCAACATGAGAAATGCAGCAGAAAATAGAAAAATATGTCAAGTCACTTTTTGTTTTAACAAAAAGTATTAATTTTCCAAGTCTGATCAATATTTTTGTAAGAAGTATTTTTTTAAATGTAAAAAGATCAGCATCAGATCAGATCCAGAGAAGAAAATGATAATAGAAAAAAATAAAAATAAATGTGAAATCCCTAGGCTTATTCCTTTTGCAAAAGTTGCCAAAGTTGTTTATTCATTGAAGCAGCAAACTTTTTTTTTAATTTAGATGTGATGACTAAATGTCAAATTAATAAAACAAAAAAAAATACCTGAAAGGCTAGTACAAACCGATAGAAGTTTCTCTAATTGCCCGTAAGCAAACTATTGAAGCAAATAAACTGTTGAAACAAATGTAAGAAAAAAAATGTCATCATGTCATGATTGTAACTGTATATACATAGTAAAGAAGTCAACGAAGTGACAATTAAGAATAGATGCTGATTTTGTTATGAATTCACTATAAAAAAAATTAGAGGTCTGTTTACTAATGCAATTTATATTTTTTTCAACCAGGTGCATTATATATATTTTTTTTATCCGTGAGGTGCATTATATTAATTTAAGAGAATGGTACAAAAATTAGACTTACCAATTCTATAGATTTTATCTAAATGATGTTGGCACAGCACCCGACATTTATATTAATATCCAAAGTTTAATACAAATTATTATTGATACCCAAAATCGGACTCAATATCGAAAAATGCCCAAACCGGCCAGAAAATGGCCGTTTTAACCCCCCGTAAGCCGGCCATTTTCTGGCCGGCTTACTCCCCCATAAACCGGCCATTTTCTGGCCAGCTTAGTCGTTATTTTTTTTTTTTTTAAGAGACATTATGAGGAGAAAAAAATAATGAAATCTAATGAAAATTTGAATTTTTTTTGTTTAAATTATTTGTTATATTACTTCTTTTGATATATAATTAGTATATTTATACTAAAATATGCTAAATTACTTGAAATTATGTTGAATTACACTATATTAAGTTAAATTACACTACATTACATTACATTACGCTAAATTACATATGAATATGGACGATATCTTCACTGAAAAGGCGAAAAACGATGACGAAACTTCAAACGGTCATAAAACGGCGCTCGAGTGTCCGATTTTAGCAAATGACCACTTTTCGGAAAGCTTGCGAAAATACGCATGCGTCCGTGCTAGCAATGCTGGATTTCAAAATTCAGAATCGTCAAAAAACAAAGGGAAGAGCCTCAAAACTTGAGTTGAAGTTTCCGATTAAGATTTTCATTTCTATTATTCAATCCAAGTAGCTCAGTAAATTAGTTACATAATGAATTTGTAGAATACCAGTTTTTACTATTTTCGGAATTTTTTTACTATTTTTTATGATTCATGAAAGATGGCACAGAATTGGTCTATTTTAGCGTAATTTACCGTATTTCAGCATAATTAGCGAAGTTATTGTAATTTAGCATAATTTAACATAATTCAACATAATTTATTGTAATATAGTATAATTCAACATAATTTCAAGTAATCTGGTGTATTTTAGTATAAATATGCTAATTATATATCAAAAGAAGTAATTTAACAAATAATTTAAACAAAAAAATTCAAATTTTCAGTGTTAGATTTCATTATTTTTTGTCTTCATAATGTCTCTTAAACTTTAAAAAAAAAAAAAAGGGCTAAGCCGGCCAGAAAATGGCCGGTTTAGGGGGAATAAGCCGGCCAGAAAATGGCCGGCTTACGGGGGAGTAAACCGGCCATTTTCTGACCGGTTTGGGCATTTTTCGATATTGGGTCCGATTCTGAGTATAAATAATAATTTGTATTAAACTTTGGATATTAATATAAATGTCGGGCACAGCACCTTTGCCGTTGAATGATGTTTTTGTCATTATTTAGTAATTAAATGATGTTGGCACAACACCTTTGCTGGTACAGCAATTTGTCATTATTTAGTAATTAAATGATGTTGACACAGCACCTTTGCTTTTCAAGAATGAAAAACCAAATGTGCCAGTAAGCTTAAGGCATGAAAAAAGGAGGAAGAGAAGTAATATGCACACGCAAGTAGAGAATTTTTAAGGATATTCTAGATAGCCTATTCAGTTGATGCAGTGTGTATAAACTTTTAGGTCTGATCTGATTACAATGTTCTGCAAGAACAATATGAAATAATAAATTAACATAGTACATCCAATATTATGTCATGCTATAAAATATACAAAATATTCCAAGTTCTCTCGCTTGTCAAGTTACTGTATTAATTAATTCTTTTACATTAACTTAAAAAATACTAATTGTCAAGCCACATATATCAAATAGAAAAAACCACTCCATGTTGAGTAAGATGCAATTTGTATTAATACACGATGAGAAAGTTATTTTCAATTGGCATCATTGAAAAGATGGTTTCTCTCAATTGATTTGTATATGAGTTTGAATTGTTAAATAGATTAGGTTTAATTTTTATTCTTAATTACCAACATAAGTAACATTTGAGTTTGGTAACAGGATAGTGCAACACCAGTTTTCCATAAGTTTGCAATTGAAACAAATATCTATAGAACATTCTATTTTTGCTCAAATCGAATTTGATATCAGGAAAGTGCAATACCATTTTTCCATGAATTCAATTAGAACAAATAAACCATCTTTCCATGAATATGAGAGAAACCATTTTTCCATGAATTCAAATGTGACAAATACAGAGATGAGAAACGGTTGAGAGGGAGGGTTTAATAAAATTGGGGTTTAACAATTAGGGTTTAACAATTGGGGTTTCCAATTTCACAAACAATGCCAATTTAGAGATGAACAACGCATGGACAGTAATCGAAGACAGAGAGAGTAAAATCGTAAGAAAAGAAGACGGGAAAAGTAAAAAAGAGTAAAATGGAGAACCTGCTTCAAACTTGTAAGAAATCGCAGTGAGAGAAAGAGCGTCCTTGAAGAGCAAGGCAGCGAGAGCGAGTGGAAGAGAGAGTGATAGCGGAGAAGAAAAGGTTGTCAAAAATCGCCGAGCTGACAGAGAAAGAAAGTTTCAACGATTTGGAAGAAAGAGAGAAAATAGATATGATGAAGAGGTCTTTTTTCTTGAGCTGCTGGAAGGGTGTAGAATATTGTGGAGAAAAGAGAAATGGAAAGGTTATTCAAAAGAGAGAAATAACAGGGATAGTTATTGCACTGAATAGTGGAACCAATATGTCATTCGCACTGTAGATAGTATTGTAGGTCTACAGTAACAAAAACCGTCGAAGATTAGAATCCATCTATAGATATGTAAGATAGTTACTCAATATGAGTACATATTTATTTTTCATGTGATTAAATAATATTTAGATTTTGTGTGATCTTGAAGCAATATATATATCGGTCTTGTCACTAGAAAATAAGAATTAATCAGTTTTTTTTCAACTCAATTATATTTAATCAAATTTTGCACAAAATATTTATAACACAAGTTTTAAGTAGTTATCTACATTTATTATTCGTTAGTATGTACATTCAATAAATAAAATGGTTGTATTGTTTATAAAGATGTTAATATGATAGTTTAAAGTTTCAATATTACAACTTCAATTTTAAATTTTAATTTTAAATCATCAATTTTTATTTTAAATTACAATTGTCAAGAGTTTTAAATACTAGTTGGTTGCAGATTGAGTACATTTATGTGTAGACTATATTTGATTGTCCACTTAGTACGGCCATTAAATTAAATAGTTTATTTGGGATTATTACATACTACTTTAATTTAATCATATATAACACTTACTTTTTAGACAGAAAGAAACGAATGATTTCATGAATTGATAGGAATTTTTATAATTTTTCTTGATATTTTTTGTTCTTTGTCAATTTAATCTGATGGAATCTATTATCTTAGATAAAAATAAAAACATGGTAAAATATTAATAATTAATCGATTACATCTCACAACAATGTTTTAAAATGCGGTTTCTATGAGGTATGCGGAAGACCACCGCATACCGCATATGTGGATTTTTATGCGGACGTATATATGTGGATTTTAAAATGAGAATTAATATATATAAAAACAAGTATTCGGTAATATGCAGTAATATGCAGTAATATGCGGTAATATGCGGTATGCAGTAATATGCGGCCGAATATACGGTAAAAATATGCGGCCATTTTATTACAGTGTCTCACAATAACTAAAATAAGAATATATCAATACCAAACTATTTTGATTTCCGACGAACGAACTAAACCTCCAGGGTATTTATAACTTGACCACTTAAACTTGTTTTTAAGCCCAAATTAAGTTTAATTATCATTATTGGGCTGTTACGGTCTACTCCATTAATTGATACATTGAGCCCAGACCATCTGGTAATTTCGTTCTTTCATACATTTTTATGAAATTCGAATAAAAACATCAAAATCATTCATTGTGCATTAACTTATTAAAGTACAATGAACTATATAGCTTATAAATAGACAACTTTTTCTATACGTACATATGTATTGTGGTTAATATTTTCACCAGAATTAAGAAAATTTAACGAGATCCACAATATATAGCATATATATAACTTATTGGGCATGCATGTGGTTCCGTGTTTACCAAATTTTGATTGGTAGCTGCTCACTAAATTCACCGACACAATGTCTAGCGGGAAATATATTTGATCGGACTTCATTTACCCGATGGAGGAACAAACGAAACAAAAATTACCCTTTCTGGATCCGCTTTCCTATTTCAAAATGCTCCTTTTATTTATTTATTTATTTTGTTTCATCTTCTTTTATTCCTCCGTTATGAAAGATATTTGATTCATTATATGTCCTGCAAAAAAAATACGGAGTGTTGATAACGATTTGTTTTATATTATACCAAAACTTTTGTATATCCATACGCAGATATTTCTGAAAAATTTGTTGAAATAATCAAAAAGAAATCTTTTTCATACCTTTCTCTATTTTTTTCGTTTCTCTTCCATCGGGTCTCCTTTTTTTATTTATTTTGTTTCATCTTTTTTTATTCCTCTGTTATGAAAGATATTTGATTCATTATATGTCCTGCAAAAAAAATACGGAGTGTTGATAACGATTTGTTTTATATTATACCATAACTTTTGTGTCATCATTATGTTTGGTTTGAAGAACCAAAAAAATATTCTACGAGTATACAAGAAGATCGAAAAATACGAAATTTTTTCAAGAATTATATACAAAAAAAAAATCAAAGAATTTCTAAAAATTGCTAAAAAGAAATATTCACAAACAGAACTACAAAAATTTAAAACAATTAACACAAGAAGAACTACAAGAATATTATTTAAGACAATTAATTAAAATTAAAATAATTAAAACAAAAACAATTAAAACAAAAAAAGAAAAATCATAAATTTTGTATATCCATACGCAGATATTTCTGAAAATTTTGTTGAAATATCAAAAAGAAATCATTTTCATTTCTTTCTCTATTTTTTTTCGTTTATCTTCTATCGAGTCTCCTTTTTTTATTTATTTTTTTTCATTTTTTTTTATTCCTCCGTTATGAAAGATATTTGATTCATTATATGTCCTGCAAAAAAAATACGGAGTGTTGATAACGATTTGTTTTATATTATACCATAACTTTTGTATATCCATACGCAGATATTTCTGAAAAAATTGTTGAAATATCAAAAAGAAAACTTTTCTAATTCAAGCTATTCACGTGGGGCACAGTTTGGGTCCGATGTCCATCGGACTCAAATTTGGGTCCGATGGGTTTAGAGACCGTCCTATTCACTTTAGGATTCGTGGGCACAAATTTTAAAGCAGATGTGAAAGTTGTGGGCACGAATCTAAAGCAGATCGGACGGTCATCAAACCCATTGAACTCACTTTGACTCCGATGGATATCGGACCCAAGCTGCTCCCCTTCACGTGGGTTGAAATGGCCAGCTCACATTGTATTTCGATTTCATCGTGGGACTAACTCTTGCTCCGAACCGGAGCAAACTTTTTTTGTGCACTGTTTCAAAAGGTTGTTAAACCAGTGGTATTACTACTTCAACCAATCGTCATTTATTAATGATTTGCTAGTGTACGGGTTTATAATTTTGTTTACTTTTATCTTAATTGGGCTTCTATTTTGAATTTTCGCTCCAAGTTTATATGACTCAATTATCCAACAATTATTGGTTTTGTATCCATATTCGAATCCATATTTTGTGGATTATCCGCTTCATATCTATATCTATTTAAGGTGGATTTGATTTTACATTTTAACATTCGTTTACTATCTGTATTCATATCCGCTAACTGAAATGTGTATATGAATTTGATATTAGCATTATCCGCTCCGAATTCGCTCCGTTTACACCCCTAGGTGCACGACCTACAATATTTTTTTTTTACAAAAACTAACGCCTATCTAATTTATGTGTTATGTGTTAACTTAAATTTTTATAACTAAAACATAAATTTAAAACTTAAAAGAGTATTTTTTGTCAGTTACAATACTATTAGCTGGAAAAAAAAAATGTGATGCCCCAAGAGTGTATACCACAAATATAGTTTACCGAGAGGTCTTTCAGCGAGAAATAAGGTATATATGAACCATATTAATTTAACATTTCTAATTTTATTATATGTTTTCAATTGTAGCAATTGAATATTTGATTTCTCTTTGATAGATACAAGATGTATAATATAACTATTACTATGATATCTTAATTTGAACTAAGTCGACGTTATTTCTCATTGGACTGACTTTATTATATTAATTGACTTTTTATTTATAATTTAGATTTAGAACCAACTTATTTAATATTCATGATTATTGTTGAATAATTATTATTTTCATTGGTCATTTTTTTTATAAAAATTTAGATGAGAAATATTTTTTTCTTCTTTTATAATATGTTCTTGTTGCAACGCATGGGCACGACACTAGTTATTAAATATATATCTTGAAATTTTTTACATATTTCTTTTCTTCATGTGGATAAATTATTAAAAATTTAAATTATATGATGTTTTGTCTGAAAATCTATATTATTTGGCAAGGATGGATTGTTTTGGTTTAATTAGTTATTTAGGATAGATTTTAGTTGTTTGACACAATAAAACTAACTTGCTTAAATGGAACATGTGGGATACAGATACTCCCACTTTCATTATAAAAAAAAGCAATTTTTTTACTAAAATTTAGAAGTCAAATCACCCAATTGTTTAATATTTATATAAAAAATTCATTCGGATTTTAAATGTGATCTCCAAAAACTGATTCTATAAATAAAAAAAAAATGTTGAAACAACTGAAAGGGTGAAAATAAAAACACTGTCCTACCAAATTTCAAGAAAAAAAGGTTGAATTTGATACTTTTCCATTGGCACATCAAATAAAGGGCAAAAATTTGGACCGGAGCAGGTGGGCCTGATGGGCCTGGGATTGCGCTTTGAGGTCCAATAATTTCTATCTTACAAACAATCTAAAAAAAGGAAATTGAAAATAGTTTTTGTTGGTGGTCATTTTTTGAATTAGTATGTGAGAAATTTTGGAGAAGAATTAACGTGACTCAAGAGAGTATAGTCATGTGTTTGGTGGCAAAATTTAACACTTTATACATCGTGCTAGTTTACTCATGGAAACTTCATTTTATGTCCTTATGCATGAACAAATGTTTTCTTTCTATATTTTTATCACTTTAGATTTCAAATGCATTCTTGTCTATATTAATCTATATAACCAAATAAATGTACAAAGAAACGGTTGTACACTTAATCAATCTAACAATAATTAGTTCTTCCTTATTTTTTCACTATAAAACTCTGTATAACATATTATTAAGATATCTAAGAAAATCATAATTTAAATACTTTAAATAAGTTTAGTTAATAATAAGTATTCGAAGATTTTATGACTAAGATATTAAAAATGTCACTTGGTAGCCTCTACCAAGATTTAAAAAAAAAAGATATTAAAAATGAAAAAAAAAAAAACATATGTTGATATAGCAAGATATTGAGTAAATCAAAACATAATATTAGAAGTATCCGAATATTAACAAATAAAATATATATCATTATGTTAATGTGCAATCAAAAGACTATTAATAGCAAAACAATTTTGATATAACTCCACATTCGATTAACTAAAATTGATTCACCATCAATTTATAAGAACTATAGATGTAAGATACAATGAAAATCATTGCCAAAACTTAAACTGAGAATCTAATAACACACTCCTTTTGCATTTTGCAACCAATTTTTTTGTATTTTGCAACTGGTTAGTTTTAATTGATTGTTTTTTTTATTTCACCACTTTCTTTTTCTAATTTGCCCTTGCTATAAATTGTTGGTTGAGAATAAGAAGTTCATCTGATTATTTTATAATTAGAAAGATAGTTGGTGTTGTTTAATTTGATAATAAGTGGTTAGACAACTATATGGGTTATCAGTAATAATTTCTTGAATATCATAAATTTGACAATTATTATGTAAAGATTCGTATTCCAATCTAAGGTTAGGAAAATTGTACTATAAATAAAAGCTATTTATATATAGCAATATCGTGAAGGAGGTGTAGACCAATATAGACCGGTTAAATGTACCCACGTTTAATGTATAACAATTATAATAAATTTAACAAAACATAATATGTGATTGAAGTTATTTTTTGTTCTTTTATCTTGACATTTTTTTTGCTAGGATTCAATCAACCACGGGATCTAGTAGCCCTATGATAGCTGGGAATTGCAATCTGTATTTTTGTTTTACAGAGTTATATTTTTTCTTAAGAATTTGAAGTTCTCATCTACTAAAATTAAGAAAAGTAAAATTAAATGATAACATAGGTACAAGCAGGTCACTTTATATAATCGTTAGCTGAGCCAAAATACATAACTTGCAAATTTTTACAAATTTTGTATGATCGTTTTCGGATATGTGAACATGTAAAAATGTTATCTATTAAAGCTCAAAATTAAGGGATTGGTGTTTAGTTTACATGACACTCTCGTCGCTTTGTAATTTGCATGACCCCTTTAGGTACATTAATTAATATTACATATAAAGGGAATTCATACATATGTTGAAACAAAATACGAAATACCTACCTTAGCTAAAGAATATAACTGTTACTATTTATTGCATGAATT